>VDFB02193867.1:91625028-91650675 GCA_007258455.2 Sequoia sempervirens
TTATTAGAGATCAAAATCAAATAGATATGTCAATCAGATTAGTCTTGAATTCACATAAACTTTAAAATATGCAATAAACATAACACTAAGTACAAGCAAAGATAAATATATTGATTTCACTATACACACAAATACACCATTTGTAACTATATAAATAAATTAAACTATTTTTACAAAATAAATTCAAAACTAAATAAATATATGTTTTTTTCATTTTTACAACTACCCACCATTCCAAATTAGTAAAGATTTTTCCACATCTTCATAGCAACACCGATTAATTAGAATGGTTGTCCATGACAAGGTATATATGGATTTTCTATAAAACCTTTTTCACTAACAGATTACATTTATTTATTGCTGCATATCTACAAAGATCTTCTCTTTCAGCGATTTAGTAATACATTTTAAACATTAAAATCATGAATTTAATAATTATGAGAGTAATAATTTTGTATTTGGGTTGCGTATAAACAAAACGATAGCTTGGGAAGATACAAAATGTTGCATTTAAAGAAAAATAATTTTAAAATATAATTCCTTAATTGGCATTGTATGGATGACAAGTAACACTGAATATATACCTCTGTAGCTTGGATATCTCTAATTACCCGAGTTAGGCGAGAATGTTTCTAATGTTAGGGTTTGAAATAACCCTTCCTTTGCCTGGTATAGATCCTTCAAGAAGCCGGTCAGGAATTATGATCATTACTTCTGTATTTAGGAAGAAAAGAAGCTTCTACCAGCTCAATACCCTATGTTTTGTTGCCCCATGCTTGCCGTTAAATCAAAAGGTAAATCCATTAATTTTGGAGTTAGAGTTAACAGATGGGGGACACTGAATACTGTTTAACAATCCCCTCTCAGCATTAATTTAGGGGATTCAAACATGATGTCTTTGGTTTTAATATCATTTGTTGATCCATGCTTTCTATTAAACCAAAAGATCAACTCATTAATTTCTGATATAAATGTTAAACCAAAAGATCGACCCATTAATTTCTGATACAAATGATAAAGTTAACACAAAGATGGTTAATCCATGTTGCAAACCCAGAAGGATTGAACACCATATAAAATCCACAGTAATTACCCATTATAATCAACATCTTAGACGGTCTAGTTCACACAGATATAAATTGCAAAAATAAAATGAAAACCGATGAAAACAAACACACATAGGTATATACTTACATATATGGCTCTTGTCTGATTATTAAAATAATCAAGCAAAACCCTTGGATGACAACATACATAGTACACATTTTTAAGTGCAAACACGCTCATCATATCAGCTGGATAGCATGGTGATGATTTATTTAAGATAGTTAATGGGCTTAATAGTTAAGCCCATCTGGCCAACAAAGACATAGCACTGATACCCAACAGGAGAGCAGTATAAGCCCACAGTTGTAGAGCTGCATTGCTTTGCATTCGTGCATTTAAAAAGTCTGCTGCAAGAAGATCCACCAGTGCCATATATATCAGAATTCCTGCAGACGCTGAATAAAGCAATCCTTCAATGATAAGAGCTGTTGGGCTGTTTTGATTATAAGCTGATGAAATTGCTATTCCCACTGCAATTCCAAGTGGTGTAGTCACTGAAAAGAGGAATGCCATTACAGTTGTTGATCTATTCCTGAAATCCGCCTATTTTTCATCATCAACTTTGAAAAGATTAGTCATTGATAAAACAAGTGTTAATTGGATTATGTGTCTCAAATGAAATTGTTTCACCTGAACTATGCATCCTCCAAGACCCATTCCTTCAAACAACTGATGGCATGTCAAGGCTGCAACTAGAGGTCTTATTGTGCAAGGGCTCTCAGATGCTCCTAATGATACTCCAATGATAATAGAATGGGCTAGAATTCCAAGCTCTAAGACCTGTAACCGCCCACAAAATAATTTTATTTCAGTAGATAACTTTTTATAATTCTAATAAACTCTTAGATATGATGCAGCTAATTTCCACTTTAACCGCTCATTTCCCATGGCATCCAAAAGACTAGACATGCGAATTTCTTATGCTGTTTAAAAGCTGGACCAATGCTGGTTTCAGAAACTTATATTCGTTGCTTAAATGTATAAAGATCAAATGATGCAATTTGAAGGACCTAATTTATCCAAAGAACCATTTAGTTGTTTGGTGACTTGCTGAAAAACATGTTTAATAGAAAATTCAATAACAAGGACTGGATCGGGAAGTAGTGTATAATAAAAAGTTAGAGATAAATTCATACAAGATTACTTATAGAAATTTTGTTAATTAAAAATATTTAATTGTATTATTATGTTTTATTATTTGTAATAATTGATTTTTGGTAAAATAAATCATCTAATAACCCTCAATTAACAATATATTGGAGGTTGATTATAGACGAAAAAATAATTCAATATGTTTATCTTTCAACAAAATGTCATGTAGTTCAATATATTATCTAAATAGTGAAACTGTGCTTAGTAAGATTGGAATAGTGGCTATATGACAATAACCTGTCTATTTTTTGTAACTCTCTTCTAAGATGAAGTTAGTGATGTTCTAAATTTGAGGATTGGTTTGATATAATTATGAAGATGAATGTTTTCTAAATATAAATTTGTCTTTTTTATATATATTAAAAGTTTATTTGACAAGATTTATATGATAATTAAGTATGTTATATAATTGTAGCAAAGATCTGATTGATCATTGATCTTTTGTATTACCACAACTTTTAAACATCAGTCAATTTAAAAATCAAAGATTATTTTTTATGTATATAAAAAGAACAAAAAATTATCAACTTTTAGTAAAAATAAGATATAAAATTACGATTAAATATTTAACCATTAAATAAAATGATATTTAAATAGAATGTTGAATCCTTAATATTAAAAAGAATACTATAAAATCTTGATATCCCTTCCCATTACAATTTTTTAATAAAATAGTCCTTTTAATTGCGATGTCTTTTGATTACAATTTGAAAAGAAATACCCCGTTCGATTGATAAGCTTATCCACCATCTAAGCAAATGTTTATTATATTAAGAAGGTTGAAAATCCAGTCACCTGTGGACCAGGTAGCCCACTGGAATTTTTCATTTTGAAAGTTCTAACAAAAATCTCTTCATTGATTGATAGACCTTTCCATTACATTTAAAAAAACAAAAAAAACAAATGACATAAACTTTCTACTATATTAATAAATATTTTAACTTTATTGTATTAAAAAGGTAAACTTACCTGTGAAATGACACGATCGCGTAGCAGAGAGGAACCGGATTCCTGAACCATGTTATTGCATCCATGGGCATAGCCATGTGTATGAAGGTGGTTCTCATGCTCTTGTTCCCTCCCATTACCCTCTTCCGGATTAGATATTTCTGCTACACCAGCCTTTAGATTTTTATTAAAATCAGCACGTTGGTAGTACCCAGTAGCCATAGCATCAAGCATAAGACTTCCAACAGCCGCCATCATAGCTATAAATCCAGCGAATGGGAAGTGTTTCCAAGAATCGCCCTTCAAGCATGTATTACTAAGAGAGAGAAAAGCATCAGGAAGAATGTGCACAAAACCAGTTGCAAGGATAACACCTGAGGCAAAGGCCTTGATGACAAAAAACATATCATTATCTGGCCTCAGAACATTTACTTTTCTGCCCACAATAGGCAAGCATACCCCTATTGTGCTGCCAACCAAAATACAGGCCATTGCTCCAAGCTTGAGATGGAGAGCAACATTTTTGTTTCTGCAAGGTTCTGCCTTGAAACATTTAGATTCCTCTGCAACAACCAAACTGGCTGTTGAAAAGAAAGCTAAGAGCATGGCAATCACCCATAGGGCTGCCATGACAAGTTATGCAAGGAAAACCGGAGTCACATAGAAGAGGAAATACATAATTTATACGCTACTTTGTTCGTACCCCACTGTCGTTATGTGCTCATAATATCGACATTTTGGCATCTTTTACTGTGGGCTCATTTTCTTCTGTCATTCAATTCTAATTAGATTACTCTGCTGATTCTGAATGCGGTCGGAAAGCTACATTTGAAGGGACCACTAACTCTCTGCTCTGGCCACTCAATCTCCTTGGGCTTCTTGAATGGCTTACACGTTGGCTTTTAAAGCACGCCACCCCTATTGTACTGGTATTTTAAATTCTAAAGAGAGAAGAACCGATTGTATTCACTTTTAAAAGTTAACAAATAAGATTTCACACTGTTAAAAGAGTCTTTTCCCATCAACAGTCTCCTCTTTATAATATTTCTAAACCAAAGTGAAATATGTCATCATCCCCACATATAGAATTGTGTAAGACCGTATGCACGCATTTCCCAGTACTAATTAATTCTTTAATAAGATTTGTTCCAAGAATGTCTAATGCGTATGCATTGTGAAGAAAGGAATTTTAACATACTATTTCCCCAAGTTGTGTGCACTACTTTTTGCAGCATTTGGAATCTGAAAGGAAACTTCACCAAACGCTAAAGGTTGAGATGTAAATGGACCTGAGAGAATAAAATGTCGCTCACCGGAAAGGAAAATTGAGGATCTTTTGGCTGTTTTAAATTCCTATGCAAGACTTCATAGTGTTACTTTAAACAGTCTTTTCCAATCAAGGGCTTTTCTTTAGAGTATTTCTAACTTGAGTGAAATATGTCATCATCTCCACATTGAATTTTATAGACCCGTACGCATTGAAAAGTATTAATTAATTGTTCAATAGGATTTTGTTCCAAGAATGTCTAATGCGTAGGATGCCCATTTCATCACTTTACATTATCAAAGGAGGTAGTTTTATCATACTATTTTCGCAAGTAATGTGCTCTCTTTTCTCTTTCACAGCATTCGGAATCTAATAATTTAATCAAATGGTAATTGGCCGAGTTAAAAAATAAAATATTATCTTGGTGAAAAGAAAAATTAAGTTTTTTTTTTTTTTTTTAACTCAAATTAACGGTTATAGTTATGTCCAAATCAATTTCAGAATATAATGTGCAGTGTAAATTATATAGAACTGAATTACATTGGTGCTACTAGATAGTAAGCATTATAAATATTAATTAATGGGTAGATAATATTTAATTCTATAATCAAAGTATATATGTCAATTAATGAAGATAGTGGAGCTGATTTGTCTTGGAATTTGGAGATATGTTAGATAATTTTGTCTATGGACAAGAATCTAAGTATCTTCTTATTTTGTGATAGGTTGCCTTCATAGTTTCTAATCTAGTCTATGGCTGCAAAATCACTCTGCGTGCACAAACTTATCCTATGATGTTTTCCAAATTTTCTCTATGATTAGAACGAAAATAGATTGCAAGATGATGGTGCTCCTTTGTCACATTGTTAGGGTTCTTCATCAAGTTGGTGATATTTTAAATTCCTTAACATAAAATAAGTTGCAAATGCGTACATGAATTTTACAATAATTTTTAGGTGACTCACATGTGGTATGATTTAGTGTGATAAAATATATTAGATTCTTCACTTGTTTGAGTGTAGAGTTGAATGATTTTTATTGTGCGATCAAATAATGCTATGTAATGCCAAATAGTTTAGGTAAGATTCTCTTTGGGTAAATAAATTTTGTAGACAACAAAAATTCACTTACTAATTTCATATAATTAATCATCTTAATCCATTAACTAATCACTAATTATTTCCTCTTTACCACCCTAAAATTAATTAACTATTTAAATTCAATCAATTATCATTACCGTCTATTTCCTCTAGCTAATCAATCAATGAATAATTGCTTAATTAATTCCCTCTTAATGCTTTCGTCTAATTCAATATTTCATATCCTCACTAGAAGACAAAATTTCCCTCTCCTCCAACTAATCAATTGATTAATACATTGGATGAAAGAGGATTTATTTTTCTAGTGAGGATCTAAAATTTCTTAGGCTAACTAATTCATCATTAGTAGTGCACAAAAGAATTTGAATTTTTGATCCCCACCATCCAAGTTTAAAAAATAAAATAAAATCTTTACCCTCAAATTTTTCACACATGTGAGAGGAGACACACATCCCATCTCCTCTTCCCTATGAGAAGACTTTCTCTTTTATCATTTCATGTTGCATGTACTTTGGGAAACTTGTATGAAGGTTAAACACATTGACCCTGAAATCAATCTTGGCCCTTAATTTGTCTTCTAATCTAAGGTCTCCATTCTATTTTGAAAAGTCTATTTAAGAGAGGATTTCTCTTCTAATTTCATACATTAAATTAGTCATAGCACCCTTATTCTATCAAAATAAGTAACCGTCAAGAAAAAGTATACACACACAATCATTATTCTATACTTTTAGAGCACATCAACATATCAATGGAGGTGTTACAAAAATTAATTTATCTTATTCCTTATTTATTTTATCTTCATTATTTATCTATCTAAGTGTTGCATCAATTTGAGATTGTAGGTTTCATCTTTACATCTAACTCATTGTCAATATTTCAAAGAAGGGATGCATGTTTCTTACACACCCAATGTGACCCTTTTCCTATGACTTATTTTTTATTTCTTAAACTTTTGTGAAATATAATCTTTTATGGTTCAAATCATCATTGGTGTTCCATTTCTTTTATACAGAGTTGTCAATATCATTTTTTTCCTTTGCTTAGATGGCTCACTAGCACCATTGATCATCACCATCACACCATGTCCCCTCCACTTCCCAACTTGTTGTCATTTCATATCATTTACCTACTTTATTCAAGGATTTTAGCTTGTTTTCTTTCCTTATTTAGTTTCTCACCAATCTCTCCTATGTTTTTTTATATTTTTCTATCCCTTTTTCTATCATTTTTTATATTCTCCATTTTAGTTCTTGGTTTATATTTTTCCACTAATCCTTTAACTTATCATTATTTTACTTTCATTCTCAAGTTTGTAGGATTACATGTCTACTTTTAAATGATTCCCCTAACAACTTTATGTTGTTTGTAAGGTTTTTGGTTTGAAATTTACATCATTCCCTCCACTTTTTATCACTCATTTTCCAATGTGAAACCTTTACATGCAAACCTTGACTATCGATTTTTATTAATTTATATTTTTCCATGTAGTATTTCTAGTCTTTTGAGTATTTTCAAAAAGTTTCAATCATATTCTTTATCTCTTTTAGTTTTTTAGGTTTTTAATCATTTTTCCAATTTTTCCTAACATTTATCTTATAGCCTATAGAATTGTCTAAGTGAGCAATTATGGAATTTGAAACCTATGTAGTTTCTCACCTATATAATCCATACCTTAAATATTAGTAATTTCAGGCAACCCACTTAAATAACTTTAATTCAACACCTCTATTTCAAGTCAATGAAAGTGGTATTCATCACTTCTATTTTAGTTTGGTACCTAGACCCTATTGAATATCATCATTTTATCTTGATTTTTATGGCTAACAATATGTATAGTATGTTGGAAAATAAAAAATTTATGCAACAAATCATTCTAGCCACCTTCCTTAGAAAACTACTAACTTGTGGTTTTCTAGGAAACATATAGAAAACTATTTTAATAGACCCCTTTCTCTTTTGTCTTTTTTTTTATTACATTTAAATTTGGGCATTAAAATTAACCAAAGATTTATATTTGGGTTCTAAAATTAGCAAGTTAATTTTAATCCCAATGAAGCACTTTTCGATTCCCTCCCCCATTCCTTAGAGAAATATTATGGATAATAAGTAAGTATTACCTTAGTTTATTTTTAAGAGACTTACCTAGAAATTTCATCACCCTAATAGATAACCTTAACCCTATATTTTGGTGGGATATAGAAAGGGGGTAGAATGAAATTTGTACTCTAAGGGAGTCACCATTATGTCTAGCATATTTTTTTTCCATCCATTCCTATTGTGTAGAGTAGTAGAATAGGAGAAGTTGAAGGGGCTGAACCTCAATGACATACTTTTAGATGGGATATGATTCATAAAAATAAGTCTCACATATCCTTGTGATATATAGGATACCCTTAACGAGATTATAATCCTAGCTTAAGACTATAAATAACACTTTTTTGGTGCATTGTTAAGTTGTTACTCTTATAAATCCACTAACGATGTACTTCCTATTATTTTTACGATCAGAAATGTGAAGCAAAAATACAACACATTAGACAATTATCACAAGAGTTTACTATAGGAAAACCCTCCTTCTCGAGGGAGAAAAACCTAGCAAAGAATATCTATTATATATCAAATAAAAGGAGCAAAAATTTGTTTACAACTCAGACACAACACAAGGCCAAATAATAGAACCTCTCCTAGATGCAAAGATACAAATGAATATGATTCTTCTTGAATTAGATCTACTGCTAAAGAATGATGATGTGTTGTTGAAGGGTGAACTTTTTCTTTGTAGAAATGTTCATTATGATGAATCAATGAAGACCACCTTGTATATATACCAAACTAGGCAACATTTTATCTAGGTTGACCTCTTTGATTAAAATATAAAATATAAAATATCATCTGTTAACAAAGCTGACCTAACTTGATAATTATTTATTATCTTAATTTTTATTTAGGAGAAAATATCTCCCTAAGCTACAAACACTAACACTCTCTCTTAGCTAGGGAGGTATTTTCTAGATATCCTTGTCATTCATGGAGTCTCTCAACATGATGCCCATAATGGCTACACCCATTTTTGGAAAGGAGTTCATCACAGAGTCTCTCAATGTGGTGTCGTCATGGAGTCTCTCAACATGACATCCACCATGGCTACTGCCATGTGTGGAAAGAAACACAGGTACACGTGTCCATCACGAAGTCTCTCAATGTGATGTTGTCATGGAGTCTCTCAACATGACATCTCATCTTAGTCTTAGAGATGAACAAGGGCTCATACCTCATATTTCTTTATCTCAGGGAAATATACACTACAAGGTCTTTCACCTCATATTTCTCTATCTCAGAGAAATATACATTGCAAGGGCTTTCACCTCATATTTCTTTGTCTCAGAGAAATACACACTACAAGGTCTTTCACCTCATATTTCTCAATCTTAGAGAAATATACACTACAAGGGCTTTCACCTCACATTTCTTTGTCTTAGAGAAATATACACTACAATAGCTTTCACCTCATATTTCTCTGTCTTAGAGAAATATACACTACAAGGGCTTTCACCTCATATTTCTCTATCTTAGAGAAATATACACTACAGGAAATCTTCATGGTGATGTGACTCCCTTTGAAGCTCCAAGTATCAACCTTTTGACCTTCTCATCCAAGGTTTCCTCTCTTGGTTTGTTAGACTCCCTCTAAATGTTATTTCCTCCTCTTCGAAGAAACTGATGGCAATGACAATCTGTATAGGTTCTTCCTCTTTGAGAGATGTCTCCAATGAAGTTATGTGCCACCAACTCAGTCCCATGGCTACAAGTTATGTCTCCATTCTTCATCCTGCATGACTTCCTCGTAGGATGCATCAATCTCTTCCTCCCTTGAATGCAACCTCCCATCATCCTTATGCTCCTTGGTCCATCCAGAAAGCATTTTAGAGAGTTTAATAATAGTCGATAAAACTATCCTGAAGAGAAATGTCAATGCTAGAAGCATACATGATTCACTATTCCATTGTTATTGCATGAATTAATAACTACATAAAATATTCATGAAAATTATTCAAGGGTATGAAATACTTATATCTTTATTGTCTAATCTTCCTCACAATCCACCAATTGTTCTTTCATGATCTTTGCACTTAAAGATTCAGATCTGTTGCAATGGAAAGATTCAAAAAATGTCTGCAACTTTAGAAAAAAATCTACATGTAGTAGATACATGGACACAAGACCTTCAAATACACCCAAAATAGGACTCCAATTGTTGGCTGTGACCCTTAAAGCACATAACAAATGAACCTAAACTAATTGTAGGCTAGCTAGAAGCTCATGACAATTAGTTGACCACACTTGGCATAGTCTCACTGACATAAAATGTGTCCCTCTAACATGTTTACAAAGAGGCCACTTTTCCCAGAGCTTAAAAGGTGCAACACTAATATGTAAGAAGTTAGGAAATGATGGAAACAAATAATGCACGTGACATCACTTAAGAGAAACATGTTTGCTTTCTCACAATCGCTCCAGTAACTCTAGTATCCTCAACACTAATTGTTATTCCTTGATCAGGTCCAGTAGAGGACCCCTTTGCTGCTGCAAGTAACTTTATGCTAACTATATGTTATATTTTTGTAAGAACTAATTGAAAGGATTTCTCAACATTTGTAGACTTTAGCATAAAAGTTTCTATAAAAGAGAGGCCCTCCTTTTCAACAAATATCTATGCATCATCTACTAACACATCCCGTAGATGATTCAAGTCAGATTTATTTCCCTCCATCAAGATAACAATGTTTGAATTGACATGATCTCTTTGCTCATGTAGCCACCGCTGCACATTATTAAAACTAGAATTCTTTGAAATTTCATAAACCATCAAGGCTCTCAAAGCTCAAGATAAGTATGATTCAAATACTCCACAAACTGATTATGGGTAGACCATGGCCTATCAATTGCACTATAAAACCATTCATATGTACACCAGTATCGTAGCAATTGAGATGATAAACAATGAGTTATTTTTTCCTTCATGCTTAAACACATCTGATTAGATCTTTTCTTAGACCCACTCTGATACCATGTTAGTTTTAAAATAAAAAATGTGAAGTAGAAATACAACAACACATTAGACAATTAACACAGGAGTTTAGCCTAGGAAAACCCTCTTTCTCAATGGAGAAAAACCCAGCAAATAATCTCTCTTATATATCAAATAAAAGGAACAAAAATCTGCTTACAACTCAAACCCAACACAAGGCCAAATAATAGCACTTCTCCTAGATGCAAAGATATAAATGAATATGATTCTTTTTGAATTAGATCTGCCACTAAATAAGTATTATATGTTGTTGAAGGTCAAACTTCTTCTCTGTAGAAATGTGAATTATGATGAATGAATGAACACCACCTTGTATATATACCAAACTAGGTAACCTTTCATCTAGGTCGGTCTCTTTGATTTAAATAAAATATATAAATATCATTTGTTAACAAGGCTGACCTACCTTGATAATTATTTATTATCTTGATTTTTACTTAGGAGAAAATATCTCCCTAAGCTACAAACACTAACACTTCCACATTGTAGAGGTAGAGCTAGTTATGGGAAATTTCGTTAGTCTCCATGGTTAGGGGTGTAGAGATGGTACATGATCTTTGCATTCTATAGCTACTTGCAACATGGATGGAAGTATATTTGTGAGCACATGAGAATTTGCAAACCTTACTTTGATAATTTAGGGTTCTTAATGCACATCTCTTTTGTTTATTTTATGTTCACCCTATTCTTCATTGTAAACCTTGTAGAAACTCTACCATGTCCATCAAGTTAAAACTTTTCTTTCAATTAAATTCCACTTTAAACCTCATTTTATCCAATCCTATCACCCAAATCTATTACCTAGTGCACCATAGAAAAATGGTCCCTTGACATTTTCATGTTCTTTTAGGCCTTTCCTCTTGATGCTTTGTCCATTTTGCTCTGATTTATTGTTGTAATGTGGCTTGAACATTCACATTAGGTCCTTAAAATTCAAATTATGACATATTGTGAAGGTGTTGTGGAGTGTAAAACATTTCTACACATTTCTACACTTTTCTAGACTCTATTCATTACAATTCACCTAAAAAACACCTTTTTATTCATTATCAAGTCCTATTTTGAAGTGTTGTAAAGTCTTGTAACAAGATTTCACTCTTTTCTAGGAATAATTTAACTATTTACACCTTTCTTATGCTTTATTTGACCCCTTTATGCACTCATAAGGCTTAATTAAGTGTGTTTTTTAATGTAAACTTGACAAACAACATTAGATGTTACTTAATTCCTGACACCCACATTCAAGTCCAAGGTGGGACCCATTTGCCATGGGTGGCGAATGAGTCCTTGGCTCAAAATTCAAAATATTTTAAATTTTCTTTTGGGTTTTTAGTTAAAATCACCTTATGTCGGTCAGTGATGAGGTATCATTGGGTTACTAAGGCACATATGTGTATGTATATATGTATTTCTCTCCTCATTTTACATCTCCCAACAATCTCATAACTCATTCAAGCAATTCAAGCATTCAACTGTAATTTGAGCACTTTGCATCATCTAATCAAGCATCAATCAAGCATACTAAAGCAACCATTAATATATCTTCATATTTTCTTCAACAATGGTTTCGTAAGTTGATAGCATTTTCATGTTATTAGTTTATCTTTCTCTTTCATTTCATCATTTCATTAAGGGTTTGATTACCAAAGTGGGATTTGACGAAGGAAAATCCCTTTCCCCTAATCCTTTGTTGGAAACACCAGGATAGACAACTAAGAGGGAGGGGTTGAATCAATTGTCATAGGATTTTAAACTTGTTCAACTTTATTAACCTTATTCACACATATCAGATCAATAACCATGAAAGCATGAATGAACAACACATCAGAAGCACACAGAACACCAAAATTTTTACATGGAAACCCTGTTAGGGGAAAAAACACAGTGGAGTTCAATCCACAAGATTAAATACCTTGTTAAAAGTATAAGGAAACATGAATGGGGAATGGACATGCATTCAGGAACACTATCTAGAGGTCACTGCTCAATTACAAAGGAAGACACACTGTCTTATAGAAAGGTTCTAATTATATCCATCATATTTTGAACTGAGAAAATAGCATATGCTAATGCTTGATTACAGTTCTAGTTAAGCAGATGAACACTTCTTCACTCTTTTTCACACTTTGATTTTCCTTTAAATGATTTAGAAAATTATTCACACACACACATAGAAGCACTCCCTTGCACACACTCTGAATTTCTAATAAACAATTTCTCATATATATCCGCAACAAGAAATTACATCGCTATAAGTCAACCACACATAAACAATAAAATGAATACAAACTATTAGCCTAAAACAATAGATAATTCATGCAAATCAACCAAGGTTAGCCACAACATAATGTAGACTGAAAATAACATCCTCAAACATGAACCACTTCAATTAATTATTCCTCGAAGATCCACAACATGCTTCAACAACTTGTCGGCCAAGAACATGAAAAACATGAACACTCAAGAGAAAATATTGGATAACGAGCACAAAGATCAATGCAGATGTGCAACATAGATAGAGAATGATCTAGAAACATCCAGGAAAATCATGAATCACCAAAGAAGCATCTACAACAACTGAACTTACTGAAATCGCATGATCTTCATTCAGGAAGACAAACTGAAGTAACAGAAAAACTGTCTGAATACAAATCTTCATAACTTGATCAAATATTCATGTGGATCTCTGAAACTAGACCTGGATAAACTATATATACTAAAAAATAAACCCTTTAGTCTACAACCTCTAAAAAAATGTACTAAGTTCACCGATAGACTGAACTTCACTTCACCACTAACAACTTGTAGCACTTTTTTTTACAATTTTCTCAATATCCTCAACATATACAGTTTCTAATGCATTAATCATAATAGTGTTGACATCAATGACAACCGCATATCAGTAACACAACCACAACATCCAACAATCTCCCCCGTTGGCATTGATGGAAACACATGACATGAAAAACACCATCAATGTAGCTACACTTACTCCCCCTTAGGATCTTCTTTCCCTTTGTCATCAATGACAAAGATCTCTTCTATACAAGATCTGAACCACATATCTGAACACCTGAACATTTGACTACTCCCCCTAAGTAGCAGCCACCACAACATCAATCTAGATCAAAATATGATCATTAAATGCATGGATTTATGCAAATTAATGCATCTTAGTTCTGATTACAAGGGGTAATCACCCCTAACTTCCCTCTAAGATACTCAAAAGTATCGTTAGGAAATGGCTTGGTAAATATGTTTTTTATTTGCTCCTTACTAGGCACATACTCCATTTTGACTTCCTTTTCACTTACTTTCTCTCTCAAAAAGTGAAACTTGATAGATATATGCTTGGTCTTGGAATGCAGCACTAGATTCTTAGAAATTTTAATAGCACTTGAGTTATCACAGAATATAACAATAGGCTCATCATACACAACTCTGATATCCTTCAACATCTGCTTCATCCATAGTACTTGAGTATAATTATTAGCAACAAAAATATATTTTTCCTTTGCAGTAGATAAATAAATAACATTGTGCTTTTTACTTAACCATGAAATCAACTTCTTTCCCAAGAAAAATGCTCCACCACTAGTACTTTTCCTATCATTCACATCTCCTGCCTAATCAACATCAGTAAAGGAACTCAAAGTAAGATCATCATCTTTAGGATACGACAGGCCAAAATCAACTGTCCCCTTCAAGTATCTGAAAATCTTCTTCACAACACTCACATGGGATTCTTTATGATCAACTTAAAATCTTGCAACAATACATACAACATTCATTATATTAGGCTTAGTTTGAGTCAAATAAACAATCCACCAATCATTGATTTGCATTTAGTCTAATTTCCCTTCAGAGAATCATCATTAGTTGTCAACTTGCATCTAGTCACCATGGGTGTACCAACTGGCTTTGAATCTTCCATACCAAATTTCTTTAGCAATTCTTTCACATACTTGGACTGAGATATAAATATCCCTTTACCTAACTGAGTAATTTGCAATCCCAAGAAGAATTTCATCTCTCCAATCATTGACATCTCAAACTCATTTTGCATCTCATCAGCAAACTTCATGTACAAGCTATCATCTCCTCCAAATATGATATCATCAACAAAGAATTCCACAATCAAATCTTTATTATGATCAATCTTGGGATATAGATTACTATAAGAAATACCTTTGTTAAATCCAAGCTTCACCAAGTACGTATTCAATCTAGCATACCATGTGATGAGCTCAAGATATGCTCATAATTTGAGTATCATGATGTACTTATAATATCTCTACTTTTACTGCTAATGGATGTTTTAACTATGTGATTAAAGACTTTTTATCTGAAATTGGATAGTATCCTGTAGCAATACATTCTTATATTCATGTAGCCTAACATCTCGATGTGTCTTATTAATTACCCTATTTGACCTTCCAAATGACTGGTATAACACATATGGTTTTTGAATAATGAAATAGATTTAATATGTGATTAATGAATGTATCGTTTTGTTTGCCATGCATGCTTTCTTTCACCTCTATCACCTTGTGCATCGCAGGTTGTTGAAGGGAGCATGAATGAGTCAAGCGCAGCAGATCTCGGCCCTGCAATAAAGTCCATTTCCTACACAACGTCGAGGAAGTTGTTCTAGCGAAGACTCTCTGACTGGGTCATTGGGAAGAAACTTTGATCATTAATCTAGGAAGAGTTGAATGCTAAACTCTCTCTAGATCACGTTGAATGGATATGCTTTCATTTATGAGAAGTCTATTCCTCGATTTCAGGATTCATTTATGTCCACTACTTTCTCTGTTTGAGTTAGTTAGTTAGTTGTTTTTCTGGTTTAAATAAGTGTTCCTCCTATGCGAGTGAGCAAGCATAGCATGTAAAAGTTAGTATGATAATGAGAAGTAGAATATGTAAGAGTTAGTACTATGATAAGAGATAGAGTTTCATGCTAGTTTTCATATGAACAGAACAATGTACATCATTCTGAGTTTATGAATAAAACTTGATGAAGTTCTGAGTTCAATTCTTGCATAGCTAGTTGATGATTGCTAAGGGGGGCCACTTAGTAAGTATCTATAGTTAGTTGTTTATCTTCTGTTGATCATAAGTTAGATTTCATTCTAGAAATTTTTAGTGCAAACTTAGTCTTATATTGTTCCTGCAGCATCAGGAATCCATCCCTGTGTTTGTTCCTACAGCATAAGACTAGTTCATAGTTTGTTTCTTAAGTAACAGTTGTTGTGATGTTTTCTTTGATTAAGTTATGCTTAAGTTAAGAAAGCTTTACATTGAATTCCTATAGCATAAGTAGAATTCCTTTCACACAGTTATTTCTTGTAAATCGTGACTAAAACTAGTTCTTACTGCACATACAGTGCTGCTCCATTTCAAGTATACGTTCCCTAGTTTGACAAAGTAAATGAACGACCATAAGAAGATGTTAGTCGCCTACTGGAATGTCCAATTCCTAGGTTAGGATTTGTTGTCACTTTTATACCCTTTCATGGGTGCGACCATTTTTGGCACCATTTTCGGGGATGGTGTCAAGCTAAGAACCTGTCATAGTCATTGTTAGCAGTAGTTTAGTTTGTTATTCAAAAATTCCTTCAAGTTACAGTTCATTCTATTGCATGCATAGAAGAAGAGACGCTTTGGGAAGATTCCTCCCTGACCTTCCTTTCATTGATAACAACCCTGAACTAGCTTATAATCTATTTGAGGAAGAAGGAGACCAAGATATCAATCCATTTACTGAAAACCTATTTGTTGAACTACCATTTGACCCAGCTGATGAAGAACCTGAAGAAAATCCATTTGCTTTGATACTCCATCAAGAAAATATGGCACGAAATCCACCTAATTGACCTCCTGCTTTTGAATTTCCCATCATTGCTCAGCAAGATAATGATAACCTTAAAAATATTCCTTCTTCATTACTCCCCAAGTTCTATGGACTAGTTACAAAGGACCTAGACACTTTCTTGTATGAGTTTGACATCCTCTGTCACAACTATGATTACACTTTAGATGCTCACAGGCTGAAGTTGTTTCCTTCTACTTTGAAGGAAGGAGCTCTTAGATGGTTCATGAGTTTGGGAAGAGGTGTTGTTGATAGTTGGGCTATCATGCGAACAAAATTTCTTGAGAAATACAAGGAATATTGTAAGAGTGGTAGTAATAGAGATGATATATTCAGAACTCAACAAAACGAGGATGAAATCCTGGAAGACTACATGTCAAGATTATTGTTTTCCCTAAAAAAGAATTCAGACCATACTTTTAATGAAGAATCTCAGAAACTATTTTTTCTAAGGGGAATCAGTGATACATGCATGAATGCCCTGGACCTAATGGGAGGAGGTGATATAACCCAACTACCTTGGGATGATATCAAGAAAATATGTCTCAACTAATCTCGAGCAATTGTTAAGAAGGGTAGGGGTCATCAAGTCATAGTGGAAAAGTCTTCTATTAATGGAGTTTCATGGATGGAGATCACAAATTTGCTATCTAATTTCAAGTAGGATATCATAAACAACATGGCTACACAGTTGGATACTATGCAAGCTTAGAAGAAACATGAGGAGGCTGAAGCAATCTTGGCTGAGTTTTGTCCATATTGTAGACAGAAGAAACAAAACTGTAGATGTAAGATGGTGGCTAACCTGGAGACTAAGTAGTTACCTACTGACTTTAAGATGGTAGAGAGTGATGATGACCAAGTATTCTTCTTCGCACAAAGGCAACCATGGGCTCAAAGACAAGGCATGCCTCAAGATCCTTTGACTTTTGGTAATCCTTATTCTAATTACAATAACCAATGGCAACCTACATATGGCCCATCACCACCCTGGAATACTTCTCAATCACCTTGGCTTAACTATTAGAGTCCTCAATGGCAATCTCTTCAAGGAGGTTGGTAGCAGCCACAAGGACAATGGACTCCACCCCAAGGTAACTGATGGCAGAATCCTCAATGAAGAAGTCCATAGCAATGGTAGAACCAATCCCCTAGATCTCTACAGTTTCAGCAGCCACAACCTCAGGCCCTTATGCCACCTCCTGCAACACCTGCAACAAATACTGGCCCTCTAAAACAAATGCCTATGCCTGCTCAACCATTGTCAAATCCTAATAATAAATAGCAACAACAGCCTATGTATTTTGTAGAAGCCAATCAGTATCTAGCTTATGCCCCGGATATTCATGATATCCATCTCAGATCTAGAACCACTCTTCCTGCTCCACAACCTCTTGTAATAACAAAGATTCCAAACTCTGCCTTTGAGCAACTTAGTAATCTTGCATAACATATACTTGTATCTGATACTGTCTCTAAGGGGCCTATCCTGCAGCATCAGGCCAAACTGCCTTTTCCTCAAAGATTGCAAATTACTACATCCAAATCTATGGAAGAGCCTACCTTTGATATTTTGGATCAGCTAAAGAATGTACACATTCAAATCCCCCTTTTTCAAGCCATCAAAGATGTCCCAATTTATGGAAAAGTCATTAAAGAGGCATGTTTAAAGAAACTAGGAAGAAAGAAAAAGGAACCCCAAACTATCCATGTTCTAGGACAGTTGGCATATATTATGTTAGGGAAGGTAGTCATTCCAAAATATACTGACATTGGGAGTCCTATGGTACAAATAAATATTAATGGCCAGATAGTGAAGAATGTTTTGATTGACCTTGGTGCAGCCATCAATGTAATGACCAAGAATACAATGGAGTATTTAAATATCTTAAATATTCGGCCTACACCTACCATCCTGCAGCATTCCAATAGTTCCACCGTAAAACCTTATGGAATGGTAGAAGATGTTATTGTCATCCTTGAGTCTTGGGAATACCCAGAAAATTTTACCATATTGTCCACTAAAGCCACTTTGGGAGGATATCCTATCATCCTATGTAGACCATGGTTCTCCACAACTAATGCTTTCATAGGATGTCGTCCAGGAGACATACCAATTTTTGATGGTCAGTCAAGAAAGAAATTGGCTTTATACCCACCTGCTCAGCCTCAGCCAAACTTGTCTCAACCAATTTGGCTAGATTTAGGAGAGGAAACTGAAGAAGTCAATTCATTGACTCAACTAATGATGTTGCAAACTAATCTATTTTCCTAGCTTCAGAGTGAGGATGACCTGATTTTATACATTTTGTAGTCCAACTCTGATCTGAGTAGCCCATTTATTCTAGATAACTGTCTTCAACCGTGTTTCCTGCAGCAACTAAATTTTGAGAGCCTGTCACCTAAATCACCTACAGTTTATCATAATTTTCTTCCATATGAAATACAAACACCGCCTTTATCAGCAACATCCATGAATGATCTTATCAAGCAAGTAGAAGTGTCTCTAGGCCATTGTCTGAATATCAATAATAGCTGCCCCAATCTCAACAAGTTGCCCTAGTCACAATGTTGCAAGAACAACATAGAGCTTTTGCATGGGACTATGGGGATATGAAGGGAATAGATCCTCAACTTTGTACTCATAGAATCTACATTAAGGAAGATTGTCACTTAGTAAGCATCCTCAAAGAAGGATAAACCCAACACTTAGGGAAATAGTTAAAACAGAGCTCCAGAAATTACTTGATGCTGGTTTTATCTACCCCATTTCAGACAGTCAATGGGTGTCTCCATTAGTGATTGTTCCTAAAAAAAGGTGGAAAATGGAGAGTTTGTGTAGACTACAAGGAGCTGAATACATAAACTAAAAAATACCACTTTCCACTGCCATTTGTTGACCAAGTACTAGACTCATTGTCTGGGAAAAAGTATTTCTCCTTTTTGGATGGATATAGTGGCTATAATCAAATTATAATTATCCCTGAGGATCAAGACAAAACAACTTTTACCAGTCCATGGGGCACTTTTGCCTACTCTTTCTTACCTTTTGGACTATGTAATGCACCTACAACATTTCAAAGGGCAGTCATTAGTATTTTTGCTAACATTTCTCATGATTCTATGTAAATCTATATGGATAAATTCACTACTTATGGAGTTACTTATGAAGAAGCATTAGCCAATCTAGAAAAAGTGTCGAAAAGATGTAAGGAGCAGAATTTTTCTTTGCATAGTGAGAAATGTTTTATGATGATGCAAGAGGGAGTTGTTTTAGGCCATCATATCTCTCAAGGAGGAATTCAAGTTGATCCTGCAAAAATTGAAGTTATTCTAACTTTGCAAACACCTATGAAACAAAAAGATGTTAGAAGTTTCCTATGACATGTTGTATATTATAAAGGATTCATCAAACATTTTAGTAAAATAGCCAGCCCATTATATGCCTTATTAAGAATTTACTTACTCAGGCACCTGTTCTTCAAGGACCGAAGTGGAATCTGCGTTTTGATATACACACAAATGCTTCTGATTATGCCATAGGGGTAGTTTTAGGATAGAAAGAGAATTCGATAGAGCATGCCATATATTTCATTAGCAAAAATCTTCAAGGCCCTGAATTAAAGTATACTGTCACAGAGAAAAAATTGCTAGTAGTTGTGTATGCCCTGAACAAGTTTAGGCATTATGTCACTAGTTACCAAATATTTTTTCATACAGATCATGCAACAATAAGGTACCTCATGAATAAGCCTGCCATATTTGGTAGATTAGCAAGATGGCTTCTATTGTTGCAGGAATTTGATATCATAGTTATTGATAAACCAGACCAGGCTAATGTGGTGGCTGATTTTTTGTCAAGACTTCAAACAACTATACCTCTTGAGGTAATTGATGATAGCTTTCCTAATGAACATTTGTTTTCTATTGCTGCTCAAAGTCTATGATATGCAAATATTGCAAATTATTTAGCAGTAAACAAGATCCCAGCTCACTTCTCACCAAAGGAAAGGAAATTGTTGGTTAAGAAAAGTTTTAACTCTTCATGGATTATAGACTATTTATTTTACATAGGACCTGACCAAGTCATGAGAAAATGTGTCAGGGAAGATGAGACCTATGACATTTTGCATACCTGTCATGATGAACCATGTGGAGGACACTTTGCAGCAAAGAGAACAGTTATGAAAGTGCTTAATACATGATACTATTGGCCCACACTACAGAAATATGTTATAACCTACACTAGGAAATGTGACAAATGTCAACACATAGGGAGACCAACAAGGTCTGATGAAATGCCCCTGAATCCTCAAGTGGTAATAACTCCCTTTGAAAAATGGGGCATGGATTTTGTTGGGCCTATTGATCCACCATCCAATGGGAAATCATACATTTTGGTGTGTACTGATTATGTAACTAAGTGGGTAGAAGTAAAAGCAATGACACATGCCCATGACAATAAAGTTGCTGAGTTCCTGTATGAGCATATTTTTACAAGGTTTGGAGTCCCAAGGGAACTTGTTACTGATCAAGGCACTTAGTTTACATCCAACATAATCACTACATTAATGAATGATTACTAGATCAGGCAAAGAAAGTCTAGCCCCTCTCACCCTCAAGCCAATGGTTAGGCAAAGGTTACCAATAGGGAAATTGAGGCAATCCTTACAAAGACAGTTGAATTACACAAGAAGGATTGGAGCAGTCACCTTCCTGAAGCAGTCTGGGCCTATAGGACAACATGGAAAACAATTACAGGGTTTACTCCTTTTGAGTTACTCTATGATAAGACAGCCATGTTACCAATAGAGTTTGAACATAAAACCTTGAGGACTGCTCTCCAGCTTAACATTGATATCTTTAAGGCTCAAAAGGAACGCCTCCTGCAGCTAAATGCATTGGATGAGATGAGGAAAGCTGCCTTGCAGCATACTAAAACTATCCAACAACAAAGAAAAAAATGGCATGACAATCACATTCGAACTAAGCAATTCTCTGCCAGTGATTGGGCACTGCTCTATGACTCCAGGTATAAGGAAAATCAAGGTAAGCTAACCACACATTGGCTTGGTCCTTATGAAATAGAAAATGTGTTTGCTAATGGCTCAGTGCAGTTGGCTACAATAGATCTAGTTCGATTCAAGCTATTTGTTAATGGACACTGTCTGCGTTTGTATTATAAACTAGCCTCCAAAGAGGAATTTATGTAGCAATTTATTTCAAATGCGGCCACTAATCTTTCTATAGTGAAAGGATTTAGTTTTTCTCTTGCATCATCTCTTTAATTCCACGTTGCATGCCCATAATAAAGGTTTCCTTTTTAAGGGGGCCACTTTCTCCACTTTTCATCCATACCCACCATTCATTCCCTTTTCTTCCACGTCATCCATCCTGTCGAACCGCCCTCATTCATGGTTTCTATTCCAGCCATCATTTCATGATGCACTGTAATTTTTCTAGCACATACGAGCATTAATTGAAAGGTACGCAATATCTTCTCTTAATCACATTATTTATTTGTTTCATTTATTCAAAAACTATTATGTACATATCAGTCTTTACCACCCATGCTTTGCCTGTCCTTTCGCCAATGTGTGGACACATGTCAACTTTTAAGTAGGGGGCATGATAATCCATTTCAAACCTTTTCTTATGTCGCTATCATAACTAATAAGATATTTTTATTTCTTTTTGTACTTTCCAAATATGGTTGCGTGTTTTATCTAAACAACATTAACTACTTGATATGAGTAGTTCCTAAAATCATTACATGCAATTATTTTTCGATTCATTCTTTGAAAAGAAGAGAAAGTGACAGCAGGACAGAAAAAAATAGAAAGAAGCAAAAAGAAGTAGAGCAGAAGAATTTTCTTTCAAATTTTCAGGAAAGGTTTGAGTTCTTGGAATCTCAGCTAGAGTAATTTGCAAATATGGGCAGTTAATTGGTAAGACATGAGCTTGTAGCTCATGAGCTCTTAACACAAAATCCTCAAACAGTGTAGACATTCAATAACTGTGGCTGGCTAAACTATTTTCTGAGGTTACATTCTTTCAATGAGGAAGCTGCTGGTGAATTTTTAAGAACTTTTTTAGAAGGGGAAGCTTCAGTTTGGGGTTTGATAGTGGTTGTAACAGAAGAACGAATTGTTGAAGTAATTGAGCTTCCTACAGTAGGGGAAAATTTCTCTTTAGATGATGTTTCAGCTAGGGCAGAGTTTATAGTACCAACAGATGGACCCTTAGAGGTCTCTAAACAAGGATACAAATGAGTGTTGTTGCCCTTTCCATATTCAGAATATGTTGCATTTATAATCAAGTATTTAACATGTGAGGGATGCTTCTCCTATTTACATTCTTACCATTTTAAGTTATTGAGCCAAATGAGGCATGGGTTAGCTATTAATGTCCCAAATTTTTTGTCAAATCTATTAAAACAAAGTGCCCATGAAACCTAGAGGGGAAGGGACAATGCAATTTCCCATCATGCCCTCATTAAACTATTGATTGAGAGTTCCCTAAGGGATGTCTCCTTTGTGGGCACTTGAGATAGCAACTGGGGCTGCCAGGCATGCCAGCACCCCCTGTAGCATCCTATTCATCTGAGTCCTCACACGAGCCACTCTACTAGAGTACAAACCAGGTCTGCTAGTAGACGAGAAAAAGGAAAAATGAAGGTAGGAGAGTCATCTAGGGTAGAACAAACCCCAGAGTCTGACCCTCTTATTTAAAGACACTAGTGTCCCTCTCCTAAAACACCTCCTATAGCAGTTCCTCCTACAACAACACTTGTTGCCATTATAGTTTCTCTTTCATCCTCTTCTATTGAGTCTGAACCCTCTAGGAAAGTCAGGAAGAGGAAAGCCACGAGAGTGTCTCTTGTAGTTTCCGCATTGCCAAAAAGAGTTTCAACAAGGAAACAACGTAAAGTCACCTCAACGTCTGCTCAACCTAAAGTTATAATAATTTTAGAGGAGTCTGAAGAATACAACCATCATGATTCTCATAATGTACCTGAGAATGTTTCACATAGCTCACCTGTTATTCTTGAGGAAATGCACAATGAACCAATGGAAATTGATGAAGCACAATATGATAGTAATGAAAGGGGAATGCCAAGTCCTGATGACTTGGCTGAAGCAGCTAGGAAATTTTTTGAAGTACAATCTCCTCTTGCACAACAATAGGAATTCATCCTGTAGTAAGAAGAAGAATTGACTAAACAATTGGAAGAGTCCGATGAAGCTTCATTACCCCCTGTAACTTGTCAATCCATGGTTGTTTATAAGAAGACATTTTTGATTGAATTTTTGAATACCTTAGGACCACATGGAGATCGGTCACATTTCAAACCCCGAGTTTCTGCCACTTAGCCAAAACTGAAATTCAACCAAGTCTTTGGGAGGAAGAGAAGAAGAAACCGAAAAGAGAAATTGAAAGGTAGAAACAAGAAATCCAGAAAATGAAAAAGAAAATGGATGAGATGATGAAAATAACTGGTAAGATTGTGGAGTGTAGACCACCGTCTAGGGTTTATGCTATGTGCTTAAAGGAAAAATTTCTTTGGTTTCAATTAATATGAATTTCAAGGAATTTAGATCCTGTTATTCATACATCCAAAGAATTTTATGATGCATACCAGGTGGCTCCTAATTGGCTAAAGAATTCTTTATGTGAATTTTACTTGCATGGATTGATAATTCCCTCTAAAACAGAGTGGAATCCACTTCTTTACATTGGTGATATCCATTTGAGGTCACTTATGTCATGGGAAGCCAATGAAACCAATTATGGTAGACAACTAGAAGCCTATGAAGAAGTTGAAAGGGATGATCCCATACCACTGTGATCAGAAAGCATAGATCCTTACACAATGCTAAAAACTTGGCTCACTGTTGCATATGGATTTAATGACCAAGCACAAAGAGTAAAAATATTTGATGTTAGAAAGCAAGTGTATGAGGAATTCAAAATCCAACCGTATCAATTTTGGAAACTTGCCACTTCCAGAATTGAATAGAGATGGGAGAAATCGACTGTTGGGCTAAGGAAATCTGAGCCACATAGTCCACTGAATTTTGAAGCAACCCTTGACAGGACAAAGAGGTACATACAACCTGGTCTTCAGAAGAGGTTCGAATTATGGTTTCCTATAACATTTCGACCTGCGGTTTTAATGTGGCCACTTTATCCCTATCGAGCTACAAATGTTAATAAGGATACAGAGAAACTCATATATGAAAGATGGCAAGATTTCAGAGGTTTCTATTATAAATTTGGGACTGTGCCAAAAAGCCATACTACTCCTACGGATTTCAAGGAAACAACTAGGAAGCTTAATGCTGGTGGACCATTATCAGGTTAAGTAGGGGGCAGATGATGAGCTCAGGATATGCTCATAATTTGAGTATCATGATGTACTTTTAATATCTCTACTTTTACTGCTAATGGATGTTTTAACTATGTGATTAAAGACTTTTTATTTGAAATTGGGTAGTATCCTGTAGCAATACATTCCAATATTCGTGCATCCTAACATCTTAATGTGTCTTATTAATTACCATGTTTGACCTTCCAAATGACTGGTATAACACATATGGTTTTTGAATAATGAAATAGATTTAATATGTGATTAATGAATGTATCATGTTGTTTTCCACGCATGCTTTCTTTTGCCTCTATTGCCTTGTGCATCACAGGTTGTTGAAGGGAGAATGAATGATTCAAGTGCAATGGATCTCAGCCCTGTAGTAAAGTCCATTTCCCACACAACGTCAAGGAAGTTGTTCTGGCGAAGACTCTTTGACTGGGTCATTGGGAAGAAACTTTGATCATTAATCTAGGAAGAGTGGAATGCTAAATTCTCTCTGGATCAGGTTGAATGGATATGCTTTCATTTATGAGAAGTTTGTTCCTTAGTTTCAAGATTCATTTATGTCCACAACTTTCTCTATTTGAGTTAGTTAGTTAGTTGTTTTTTTGGTTTAAATAAGTGTTCCTCTTGTGCGAGTGAGCAAGCATATAACATGTAAAAGTTAGTATGATCATGAGAAGTAGAATATGTAAGAGTTAGTACTATGATAAAAGATAGAGTTTCATGTTATTTTTC
>VDFB02193867.1:91650775-91685077 GCA_007258455.2 Sequoia sempervirens
CATCAACCTTGAACAAACATATGGAAAGGCTTTACTATCCTAAGTAAAAAAGGTTGTGACACCACACATGAGAATGACATCCATCAACTTCTAGAACAAAAATCAATAGAAGAAAACACAACAGGACTAGGATATCAAGATCCTCCTCATCCTGAAAAGCCTCCTTTTGAATATTGGAAACTTCATGATGATGGTATTGTGATCTTTGATTCTCATCCTGACTTGAACATTCTCCTTCCGGGTATGTGCAGGATCATCATGAAAAAAACAGGCCCTTAAGTTGCAAAAAAAATTAGAAAAATTAGAGTTAGACAACTTGATGTAAAAATTTGAATAAGTTATCTTTATTATTTAAAAAATATGTAAGAATAGAATCTATAGCAAATTGAATGTAGTTTCTAAACTATTTGGTTTATTTTTTTAAAAAAAATCTATTTGGTGAAAATTTGAAATTTCAATGCTGTAGTACTTAAATTTCAGGGGAAAAATAAGAAGTAGGTGTCCGTCTAACAACCCTAACCACAATAAAATGATAATATTTTTTTATAATATTTTAGCTATAAGTAGAGGACTCATGTTTAGATGTGATACATATTTTTTTGTAATTTTTTTCCAAGTGAATAATTAATTATGAATTTTTTATTACAACTTTTAAAAAATATAAAAACTCGTATGTCTGACCACCTTAACTTGTCAAAATTTCATGAAATTCTTTTTTTTTTTTTAATCCTATAGTGTGTAAACCATAGAATGTGACACATATTTTAGATTCAAAAAATGTGATACTGTTTGAAAGCTATAGATGTTTTTCAATCAGCCTACCAATTAGGGCTTTAAAGTTGTAATTCAAATAGAAAATGAATAATAATTATTTATTAAATTCAAAGTAAATCATAATTTATATTGGTGGAAAGCTGAGAATCTCCTTTAAAGATCCTTTTTGTTTCTTCAATTTTGGGTAAAAAAAATGTTGTCAGCCACATACCCTACACATACCCATCATATCGCCACTTTTTTGCCCATCATGATCCTACACATACCCTTCCATGTGAATGACCATTACCTAGTTGTGACAACACAAATGGTAGGATCCCCACTAGTCCTCTTCCTTCTTCCATTCATGAAAAAGGAGAATCTAGCAAACAAAAATGACCTTACAAATTGAAAAAGCTCAAGTTTCCTACTCATCCTCCACCTGAATGTGAAAGGAGACTTAAAATGCTTTTAAATAAAGGCCTTATAATTTTACCATCTTCAAATAGGTTGGTCATTCATCCTAAAGATTCTAACATACCATATTGTAAATATGATCATGTTCTCGGACATCAAACTAAAGAATGTCAAACATTGAATGAAATACTGAACAAGTATCGCTTCACTGATATCGACTGCTTTCCTATCATCCTTTAAAAAAAATCCTCTCATCATGCCATAGTTATAGAATATTTCATTCTCACTATTGCATGATCCTTCCCATCACCTATCTTGGCTCATTCTTTCCTTATACTCAGTGGGGGGGGCAAGAAGTTGTCAACCTTGTCCTTGTAATGCACTTGTCTTTGTCTCTTAACTTTGTTATTCCTTTTCTGCTTATATTAATTAAGATTGAGAAACAAATAACTTGGTTAATGGTTGACTTACATTTGCATTACTAGCTCCTCATTCATTTCATGTGTGTATCATGTTCCCCTACATCGTGTGTTTGATGTTCCCTTTTCTTTGTACACTTCTTCTATTTGTACCTCTATTCTTCTCTATGTCATGCATTATCTTTTTTTCTTTTGTTTTGTGTTCTCCTTTAGGGGATGATGCAAAGTGTTGAGATGCCCTATGTCTCTTCCATGTTGACCCAAAAGGTCATTTTCTGTTTGATTTTTGTTCTCCTTTTGGGGATGACGCAAAGCATTAAGACACCCTATGTCTCTTCCATGTTGACCCAAAAGGTCCCTTTTCCTTTGTTTCTTCTTGGTTTTTTCCTTTTGGGGATGACACAAGGTATTGAGACCAAAATGTTTCCTTCATGTTGACCCAAAAGCTTTTTCTTTTCTTTTTCCTTTTCATTTTCTTTTCACTTGTTTTTCCTTTTGGGATCGACATGCAAAACGCTGAGACCCTGTATCACTGCTCCTTCCCGATTTGACTTAGAAAATAACCCACAAACAAGAGAATAATTTTATTATTCAGAAATGGAGTTTTACATGCGTAGGATCTCAAATCCCCAAGTTCTACAACACATGCAAGTTATAGAAAACTACAGAATCACCCTTTCGCAATATGCGAACTTGTCCCCAAAAAGTTACCCAAAAATTAGAAACCTGCTCATAAATAGAGCTCCTCTTTAGTTTGGAGCCAAAACAACATTCAAATTTTGAGTTTAGGTGGTTTGGCGCCGAAATATTACAACTTGAAGTTCAAATTTCAAAAGAACATTTGCAATTGTATCTTCTAGAAAGTGCACCAACTTCCCGGGGCCATAACTTTTGATTTGGGACTCCAATTCGCAAACCGTTTGAACCATTGGAAATGTCTCAAAATCAACAACGCGCTCGAAACTATCTATGCCAATTTTGACAAGTTTTAGGGCCATTTCAGAAACTCTAAGTGCCTGAAATCTAACTTGAAAGATTTTCAAGTGCAAATCTAGGAAACTAAAACTGCAATATCTTTCCAACCAGGAATAGAAAATAAAAACTATAAATTGGAAATTTCATTATGATGAAAAGGGTATCCAAAAATGTAAAAACATCTAAAAACTACTATTTTTGGGTGATGCAAGATTGCCCTTACACCACTGGATGCTCCTGCATCAGACACCCAGAGTAATTTGAGAAGTGACCCTGTCACGCCTCAGATGGTGGAGGAAAACCCAAACGGTCGACCTCTACCTTAGGCAACTAGGATGAATCTTCAACAGGTCTTCCTTTCCATTTCACCAGATATTCTTCATTCTACCTATTCCTGGTACTCCTTCCCACACGACTATCCAGGATTTCTTCAGTCTCCTCCTTTTCTGAAGTAGGCGCTGGAATCCCACACTGTTCCATCATTAGTACTTCGTCTGTGCTACCTTCATGATACTCTGTCAAATCTGAAATGTTGAACATAGGGAAAATGTTGAATCCATTTGGTAACTCTACCTCATATGCATTCCCTGAATCATGCCTCTTCAAAATTATACAAGGGTTGAACTTCTTCATCTTCAATTTGTTATATGTTCCCATTGGAAACCTTTCTTTCCTCAAGTGGACCATCACTTCATCACCAATCTAAAACTCCTTATACCTCCTCTTCTGATTTTCCTTAGCCTTATACTGCATATTCATCTTGTTAATATGTTCTCTTACCTTCTGATGTATATCCTTAATGTGTTCTGCAAAATCTTCAGCTTCAGCACTTATTTTCTTCCCTTGGTCCATCTTCTTCAATTTTGGAGTTGTTCTGGGGCTACCTCCATACATAATCTGGAAAGGTTATCTACCAGTGCTTCTGTTGATAGAATTGTTGTAAGAAATTTTTTCCTAGGGTAAGATCAAGTCCCATCCCTTGGGTTTATCTCCTACCAAACATCTCAGTAGGTTACCCAGACTCCTATTAACAACCTCTGTCTGACCATCTATTTGTAGATGGTGTGCAGAATTGAACTTCAACTCTATCTTCATCTTCTTCCACAAGGTCTTCCAAAAGTACCCCACAAATTTGGTGTCACAATCTGAAACACTACTCTTTGGAAAACCATGTAGCCTCACCATCTCTTTGAAGAAAAAGTCAACAATGTGGACTGCATCATGGGTCTTATGACATGGAATGAAATGTGCCATCTTTGAAAACCTATCAACCACCACAAAGACTGAATCATTCCTGCGTTGTGTCCTTGGCAAACCAAGAACAAAGTCCATACTTATATCCTCCTATAGCCTCTCTGGTACAGGTAAGGGCTGATATAAGCTTGTATTTTGACTCACTCCTTTAGCCATCTGACATACCCTGCAACTTTGTACAAACTTCTTCACATCCTATGACAACTGAGGCCAATAATAATGTTCACTGATAATGGCAATGGTCTCATCCTAACCAAAATGTCCTGCCATTCCTCCACTATGCTTCTCCTTTACCAGGTTCTCCCTCATGGAACTCCTCAGAATACACAATTGACTTCCCATAAATAACATCCCATCCTAGATTATGAAATCCAACGACCTTGTCATGTCCACTGTAACAAGTTTCTTGCAAGCTTTCCAAGCCTCTGCAAAATTAGGATCTTCCGCGTACAGTGTCTTAAGTTATTTGAACCAAACCACTTCAATTTGCATCTTTGTCATCAATGTATGCCTCCTACTTAAGGCATCTGCAACACTATTTGACTTCCCACTCCTATGTTTCAAAACAAAGGTATAACTCTGTAAAAATTCAACCCATTTCATATGCCTCTGATTTAATTTTCCCTAAATATTTAGGTATTGCAAGGCCTGATTATTAGTATATAGAACAAATTCCTTCGGCAACAAATAATGTCTCCATTTCTTTAATACTTGAACTATTGCATAAAATTTTTGATCATATACAGAATACTTTCTCTTGGCATCATTTAACTTTTCACTGAAATAGGCAATGGTCTTACCTTCTTGACTCAACACTGCTCCAATGGCACAACCACTGGCATCACAATCTACCTGAAACACCTTGTTGAAATCTAGGAGGGCTAGAACAGGTTGCTCTGTCACTTTCTGCTTCAACAGTTCAAAACTTTTTTCCGCTCCACTGCTCCTCTTAAATTCTTTTCTATCCCCTCTCATTGTTTCAGTCAGGGGTCCACAAATACTACTAAAGTTTCTTTGTAATGAACTTTCTATAAAAAACTAGCCAAACCATGGAAAGATCTCACCTTGTAGCAAGCTTCATGTAGGCCATTCTTAGAATAGCCTTCTTTCACCTTCTTTGGGTCCATCTTGAGACCTTCTACTGAGACAACAAACCCCAAGTACACTAACTCTCTTCACAAAACTGCACTTCTTCAGATTAATCAATAGTTTCTCTTCTCTTAACTTCTCAAAGGCTCTCCAAATATGCATTAGATGCTCATCCAACATCTTACTGAAAATCAAAATATCATCTAAATACATAATAACAAAACTTCCCAAAAATTTTTTTAGTACCTCATTCATGAGCCGCATGAATGTGCTCGGTGCATTGGTTAGCCCAAAAGGAATGACTAACCACTCGTACAGGCCCTCTTTGGTCTTGAAAGTAGTCTTCCATTCATCTCCCTCTCGAATCCAGACCTGGTGATATCCACTATTCAAATCAATCTTTGTGAAGTACTGAGCTCCACTCAAATAGTCCATCAGGTCATCCATCCTTGGCAGGGTAAATTTGTACTTGATTGTTATCTTGTTTATGGATTAGGAATCTGTACACATCCTCCACTCCCCATCCTTCTTTGGTGCTAGTACTGTAGGTACTGCACATGGACTCAAACTCTCCCATATCAAACCCTTTCTCAACAACTCTTGAACTTGTTTGTTCAACTCCTCATTTTCTGCTGGAGTCATTCTATGAGCTGCCTTATTTGGAAAATTGGCTCTAGGAATCAAGTGAATCTGATGACTGATCTTCGTTATTGGTGGTAAACCCTCAGGTACATTATCAGAAACAATATACTAAAACTCATCCAACATCCCAGAAACTTCTTCTGGAACCTTCTCACTATCCTCCTTACTCACTCTAAGAATCAATGCATAACACACACGCTCATGCTTCATACCTTCTAAAAATTTTCTTCCATCTATATAACAAATTCTAGCACTACTGCATACCTTTTCTTCAGTCTCCTTCAAGGGTTTCAACTTGTGATGAACCCCATCCTTTGTCAAGGAATAAGTGTTTGCATGGCCATCATGTATAGCTCACCTATTGAACTGACATGGCCTCCCCAACAACATGTGACATGCATTAATGGGGATGATATCACAGAGTACCTCATCATGGTAGCTCCTGATCTTGAACTTTACTAAGCACTGCTCATTGACCAAAACTTTGTGGTCTTTCTGCAACCAGGCAATCCGATATGGATGTGGGTGCCTTTCCCTCTTCAGTTTCAACTTTGTGACCATCTCCTCTGACACCAGATTATCAGTACTCCCACCATTAATAATGACATCACAACATTTTCCTTCACACTTGCACCTTGTGCGAAACACATTCTTCCTCTATTCTAGCTCCTTTTCCTCATTCATCAAGGCACTCCTAGTCACTTCAGGCTTTTTTATTTTCGACGAATAGCTTGATGTTTTTCTTTATTCAGAGGTGAATTTCGAGGCAGATCTTTCGTTATTTGTTTGAGGAGCCTTTTACGAGACGAAATATTTTAAACGACGCCGGATCTCGTGACGATTTTGAGCCCATTTTTGACCAACGCTCTGACCGCGCGGCAGCCATCCCCATTTTATTTTTGACATTACGGAGCTTTGAGAGCCGACATTCTTTTTCCGACTTTGACTTTGTCGAGCGAGACACGGAAATCTATTTTTCCGACCTTTCTGAAATTGATACACATCCTCACCGGTGGCTGGCTCGATTGCTTAACCTCCTCAATGCTCGGGCCGAACTCCATTAAGATATCGCTACTTTCTCCTTATTGGCCTCTGTGTGGCTCGTTCTGATGATTATCTTGTGAAATTATTTAGTATATTCTTTCACAGATCTACTTCCTTGCTTCAACCCTTGCAATTTCTTCAACAGATCTAACTCGTAGTCTATTGCGGCGAACCGCTTCAGCTTTCTACCATGTGATCCCATCTCAAGATATTCTTTTCCTCTTCACTTTTTCTAACTCGACTTCTTTCTAACCAAATATTGATATGGTTTCCTTTCGCCTTTATTTTTCGCGAAACTTAACCCATCTAGGTTCTTTATTTCATACTCGTAATGATTCAAAGACGATTTTCGACTGATTTTTATCGAGGACGGATTGATGGATCTCGCCAGCGATCTCGATGCCTTTTGATCCCGCTTTCTCTCAACTACTCTTGTAACGTGTCAATCTGTCTTTGGAGGGCTACCAGTGCATCTCTTCCACTAGAATTTCTATCGCCTCGACCACCTCTGGCACCACCACGCCTACCAGGCATCACTCTTGGAGGCATCTTTCTTGACCTTGACCCACAACCACGGTCCTGGTGAGAACTGCCTCACGATTGGCGATTTGTCCACACGCTCAAGAAAACCTGCTCTTATACCACTTGATGAGGGCACAACCCGAGACTTAGAAAATAACCCACAAACAAGAGAATACTTTTATTATTCAGAAAATGGAGCTTCTTACATGTAGAGGATCTCAAATCCCCAAGTTCTACAACACATGCAAGTTACAGAAAACTACAGAATCATCATTTTGTAATATGCGAACTTGTCCCCAAAAAGTTACCCAAAAATTAGAAACCCACCCATAAATAGAGCTCCTCTTTAGTTTGGAGCCAAAACAACATTCAAATTTTGAGTTTAGGCAGTTTGGTGCCGAAAAATTACAACTTGAAGTTCAAATTTCAAAATAATATTTGCAATTGTATCTTCTAGAAAGTGAGCCAACTTCCCGGGGCCATAACTTTTGATCCGAGACTCTGATTCGCGAACTGTTTGAACCGTTGGAAAGGTCTCAAAGTCAACAACACACTTGAAATTGGCTATGCCAATTTTGGAAAGTTTTGGGGTCGATCCGAGAACTCTAAGTGCCTCAAATCTAACTCGAAAGATTTTCAGGTGCAAATCTGGGAAACTAAAACCGCAATATCTTTCCACCTAGGAATAGAAAATAAAAACCATAAATTGGGAATTTCATTATGACAAAAAGGGTATCCAAAAATGTTAAAAAATCTAAAAACTGAGAAACTTGAAATTTAACTATTTTTGGGTGATGCAAGATTGCCCTTACACCACTGGATGCTCCTGCATCACTTCCATGTTTACCCAAAATGAATCTTTCAATGTATTTTAGGAATGATGATAGTCCAAAGCTCTTTAATAAAAACATTGTAGCAATGAATATATTGACCCAAAATGCATAGATCCCTTATGTGTTTGGTGTGTTCTTTTCTAGGGGGAAACTCCCTTTTCTTTTGTTTTCCTTTCCATTTACATGAAACAACCTAACTTAGAAACATATGACTTGGCATAGGGGCTTTCTAAGTTGGCTCTCATGTCTTGTTTTCTCTTTGCATTTTCTTCCCTTGGCTACTTTAAAGTAACTGCTCCTAGATCGATGTGTAGCAATTACTTTAAAGTGGGGGCAATACATTAGCATCATTTCATTTTGCATTCTTGATTCCTAGTGTAGCCTTGTCACTTCATATGATGTGTTTGTCACTTTATAGAGACATTGGGTGTGATGTCCTTCGTAAGTGTGATCTATCTTAGCATATTACATTCCTCTTGGTGGCCTGATGTGATACACTACATCCCCTAAGTTGTGAACATTCTATTCTTTGATTGGTCCTCTCTTAGAGATGTTAGACACAATGTTCCCTAAGTGATAGACCTTGCATGAACTTAACAAGACTCCTTTGAACACCTTTTACACTTTACATTTCCTTTTACATTTTACATGTTACATTTTTTGCATTTTACATTTTTTGCCACCTTACATATAATGAAGCTTGCATTCCTATGGTACCTTTTGCATTTGTTCATGATTATTAAGAATAGAAAGCTTCTCTTGTATCATTAAGCACAAACCATCATTTTCTTTTGTGGAACCTTGTTAAAGTTATCAAGAGGTATAACTTTGATATGGTTGAGCAGGAAGCCCATTTAGTGGTACAACTTTCCCCATAGCCACCTTTGTGTTTGTAAGTGCATACCAACTAGTGTATGTAATTCATCTTCTTGGATCTTCTCACCCGATAGACCGCCATGAGTTTTGTTGTGCTAGAGTGAGTATGCATTTAATTTTTCAAACAAACAGCCTAGATCTTATCCACAACTAGTTAGATTGTTGATCGAAGCTTTCATTCCTTTTTCATCATCTTGTGTGTTCCTTTGTTCTTATGTTTAGTTTTCCATGGGATCTTCATCCTAGGGGCTCGATCATCCATCTTGATCGTTGTCATTCCATCTTGTTAAGGTAAGTGCATTGAAATCTCTCTCTCGATATTCATTGCTACTTTAGTGTGAGTTTTAAGCAAGTTCATCCTCTCACTAAAGTGGAAGCTAAATGCACCATAGAAAAATGACCCCTTGATATTTTCATGGCCTTTTAGGCCTTTCCTCTTGATGCTTGGTCCATTTTTCTCTGATTTATTGATGTAATGTGGCTTGAACATTCACATTAGGTGCTTAAAATTCAAATTATTACATCTTGTGAAGGTGTTGTGGAGTGTTGTAAAACATTTATAGACTTTTCTAGACTCTATTCATTACAGTTTATCTAAAAATCACCTTTTTATTCATTATCAAGTCCTATTTTGAAGTGTTGTAAAGTCTTGTAATAAGATTTCATGCTTTTCTAGGCATAATTTTACTATTTACACCTTTCTTATGCTTTATTTGACCCCTTTATGCACTCATGAGGTTTAATTAAGTGTGTTCTTGAATGTAAACCCAACAAATAACATTAAATTTGACTTATTTCCCAAAACCCACACTCAAATACAAGGTGGGATCCATTCACCATGGGTGACGAATGAGTCCCTCATGGCTCAAAATTCAAAATATTTTAATTTTTGTTTCTAGTTTTTATTTAAAATTACCTTATGTCGGCCTATGATGAGGTATCATTGGGTTACTAAGGCACATGTGTGTATATATATGTGTTTCTCTCCTCATTTTACATCTCCCAACAATCTCATAACTCATTCAAGCAATTCAAGCATTCAACTACCATTGGAGCACTTTGCATCATCTAATCAAGAATCAATCAAGCATTCAAAGGCAGCTATTGATATATCTTCATATTTTAATTACAAAAGTGGGATTTGACCAAGGAAAATCCCTTTTCCCTAACCCTTAAGCATTTTCCCCCTTTGTGCATGTGTTGTGTATGCAGATTTTTCAAGCATCTAGTTGTTGAAAAGTTGAAAAATAGTCAACAAAGTGTTTCAAGTCAAATCAAAACCTATTTCAAGTTTGGAGAAGACATTTTGTCTATTTTCTACAAGATTAATTTTGTCAACCTAACAAGCAGTCAACTTCAGATCTGGTGTTGCAAAATTGTCCCCTGATTTCTCATAATTTTGGTAGTGGACTAATTCACCATAAGTGGTAAATGAGTCCCACCCTAAGGTTGGAAATCCATATTTTGTCAGATTCTGAATCCTGACACTCAGAAACCAGTTTCTGACAGTTTTCATAGAAGCGGGATAGATTTCCCATTAGTGGCGAATGAGTCCCGCTGGTGATTTTTAGTAATCTCAAACAACATTCTCAATATTCCATATTCTCCATTTTCTACCCAGGTGCACTCTAAATTAGCCTTTTTCTATTTTTTTTGCATTTGTTCATTCTTTGTTCATCTTTGTAAACATCGTTGTGTTTTCCAACATTGCATAATTCTTAGGTTTTGCATTCATACTCAATCAAATTTTTTGTTTAGTTGCATTCATTTTATTTCATTTAGTCTAAATAACACCATACATTACATAATTTGAGTGAACCTTGCTAGATCTTTTGGCCCTTCTTTCTCCTTTTAGGTGAAAAACCCTAGAAGTGCTAGGAAAAACTAGGGTGCCAAAAATCTATGGTTCACCTAGAAAAATCTCTAATCCTACAACCTTAATCAAACTAATTATTTTAAGTGATAGGATAGCATTAAACCTTGATCAACTTATGCATATTCATAGAACCATCATAATCACAATTCATCATCCCTAAATAAAATCCTTGATACCTTTAAATATCATTTTCAATCCCCTAAATCAAATCATCCAATCCAATCCTTAAGTCCCTTAATCAACCTTCGGGATTAAAATATTAATCCTTGTTATATTGAATCATGTTAGGAACCAAAACCATCCTTGCAACTTTATAACTATTGATAAGTTTCAAAATTAAATCAAATCAAAAACATATTTAGGATCCAAAAGTATGAAATATGTAACAATCTAAGTTTAGAAAACCTATTTAAATCAATCAACATATCAATTCCAAGCCTTCAAAGTCACCTTTCCATTAAAAATATCTCATACCAAATCATCCCAAAAATCCTCCAAAAGGGTCAAAGGCTACCTAATGCTATCATCTCCATTTTAGACACCCTTGGGATTTATTACCCCTTTCAAATAAAACCACCCAAACCCATCATCATAAAAATTTTGGTGCAAAGGGATTCCCCTTTGAATCTATTTATTATTCAAATCCAATTTTAATCCATTATTGTATAAAATCTTAGATCAATCACAATGCCTCATCTTATAAGGAAAATTTCCAAGATAGGGATTTCTAAAGAGAACCCCATTTCTACCCAATCCCTTATAGATCAATTTTTTTCTTAAGGTAACCATCCCAAACAATATAGTGATAGTGACTATTAATTCCCATAAAAATCCTTAGTTTTGAATGTGATCATGACCTAATGGAGAGGAACAATAAAATAAATAAAGAAGCCAACCTTAGATAGTTAAATAAATTAGGAGATAACTTGCCACTTGATCTTGAAATTTTAATCCTTAACAACAAAGTGTATCATCCAAACCACTTAAGCATGGCTATTCCCATGAAGAGGATTTTCCCATCAACCATGAGACCTTAAATCTAACCATGATCATACCACCCTCCACCTTCACCATAATAATTTTTGTGCCTTTGCACTTACACCCCATTTTGCTTTGGAAAAATGCCCCCACATTTTCTTTTTGTGTGTTTTGTTCCCTTTCTTCCCCCTTTGTTTCTTTACTATGCTTTTTACTTTGGAATTTTTTCCTATGTTTCTTTGTTTTTTGGGGTTTGGGTAATGGGCTTCCAAGGAAGGGTATGCTTTCCTTGTCGAGCCTGATCCCTGACCTCTTCTTGGGTGTGTTGTCACTTTGTTTCTCTTTTGCTTTTGAATCTCAAGAATCATGGTTTTCCTTTACTTCATACTAACCTTAAAGGCTAGCTAGTGGTGCCTCATCTTCTGTGCATGTTATGTCAATTCATTTCAAACATATTGTTTTAAATTAAAATCTAATAGAGATTTAGCCAAAATATAATGCATTTACGCCTACAGTCAAGTACGCAATTAATGTAAAGTTGGTTATTGGTGTGAGGTTGGATTGCAAGTCATTTCATGATTTTTTGACAAATGGCTTACATTTCTTGAGCTCTGCAACTTCCTCTCACAAAATCTCCATTGTTGCTCAAATTTGCTTGACTTCATGTGGTATCACATACGCAAAAGGTTTAGACTAGATTAAGTTGGTTTCATGTTGTGTTCATGGGGTCATTCATGCTACATTTCATGGGGTTCCTTTTTGCTCGCTCGTGGTGTCTTTTTGTTCAGATCTCCCCTTGGTCACCTTGCTCTTTTATACAAGGTTGGCTCAATTCTTTCCTTCTCTTCGTGTTTTGGTTTTTTTTTTGTTTGAAGTTCTTAGGTGTCTCTTGGATTTTTCATTCTCACTTTTCTCATCTCATTTGTCTTTTCATCTCATTTGGTTCATCTGATTCACTCTTTGGTGTCGTTCTGGGTTGGTACTTTAGTACCATTGCATTTGTAATTTTTTGCCTGATTGTTAACTTGATGTCAATTGTGAGTGGGGATTTTTGGTTTCTTCTGTGTGTTGTGTTCCCTACATTTTTCTGTTTTTGTTTTGTTTTGGTCGATTCAATCTTGGGATTTCCTTTGTTTGGTTTCCTTTTTCTTTTAGATTTTTTTCTTTTTGGATTTTGTCGCCCCATTGGATGGACATTTCTTTTGGTGCCTCATTCAAATTTGCTTGTGACATCACTATTAGGCATCAGACTTCAGCTTTCCCAAGGGTTTTATCTTGGAAATTTTCCTTGGATTTTTCCAAAATAAATTTTGGGCTTTGGATATCACAATTTCCCCTTCATACTTGTAAATGTTTGCATAAGGTAAGGAAAAGGTTTGACCACTAACCTTGATTTTTCCTTAGAGGAAACAGTTAACACTTTTAGACCTTAGACATTGGTGATACTTCTCATTGAGTTCCTTTTAGAGGTGGAAGTGTTAAAGGAGTATTTCTAATCCCTGATATCTGAAAAAAACTATACATTTGACTATATGCCTATGGATTTCCAAAATTTCCTTTTGGACAATAAACATTTAATTTCCTTAGATGTTAGCTTGAATTCATGCCTTCACATTGAAAACACATTTTAGGTTTCAAACTTCACAAGTCTCTTTAATTTCATACTCAAATACATTTGTAAGGGGTAGGAGGGAACTTTGATCCTTGACCTACAACCTTTACCTTAGCCTTATACGTTTTGATAAAATACTTTTAGACATCGAGCATTGGTAGTACCTAGGTTACCCATTACTTCTAGATGTGCAAAAGGTAAAGGTTATCTTCGACCTTTGATGCTTGCCAACATGAAGAATAGCTTTCATCCTAAATGGTAAAAATTAAAAAAGTGTGTCATCATTTAATTTCTCTTCAAAATATGAAGTTAGATGAATGAAATGATAAACAGACTTTGGGTGTTGGGATTTCGCTTTAACCTATACTAGAACTAAATGGTAAGATGAAAGATAAAAATTTGTACCCTGATTCCAAAAACCTCTCAGACATCAAGAGTCGACAATACTATTTACATTGTGCCAATAATAATAATGGAGAAGGTAAGAGGGATCTTTGATCCCTGATACTTGATTAAGAGAAAAATATATCTTCATAAAATTCCCACTACAAGAGAATTGAAAAGGATATTTCTTACTTCCAATGTTCGATGGCATAAAACCTAGTAAAAAGGATGGGTCTTTTAAGAAAGGGGTAAAGGGGATCCCGAATCCCTGATTCTCATTTAAAACCTATCATTCCTTAACAACTGTGACTTAGAGTGAGGGGTATAAGGGAAGTCTGAGCCCCATCATTCGAAGAACCATACAAAGAAAGTTTAACATTCAAATATACATCTTTATGAACACGGTAAAGGGTAAGACCAGAGGTCGATTCCTGAAACCTTCTAAAGTTCTTTATAGTAAGGGATGACTTTGGAATACAAGGATTATGGTATCTAACTTGGTTTGTCTTATGGGGTTTCTCTTCTTGATTTAAATGGTAATATGTGGTACTTATGTTTGTAGAAAGAATTCCACCTAAGGATTTTGATGAAATGAAGTACCAGTTCAAAGGTTATTATTCACCATCTAAGATGTTCTCCTCATACAATGACATTACAGACATTGACCTAGGGCATGTCAACCTACATGACTTCAAATGAAGGATCAGTGAAACTAGTTCTTAGACTTCAATGGCTAGGGCTCTTTATAAATTAGGATTGATGGAAGATGTTTCTTTCTCGATTATAGTTCAATCTTCAGAATTGGTATTAACATGTACCCACCAGTACAACCACAAGACCTGAAATATTAAAGGGTCCAATAGAGAGATGGTGCTAGATTAGACTTTGGAGATGATTGAGAAGGTTTTCATAATCCCTACTCATCTAGAGTATAAAGCAGTAGATATGAAAAAGTTTTTCCACTAATTCAATGATGCTCTAATTTATCATTTGATTTACATAAATGATCACTTATTGGAGAATCCTAGAAAGGTGCTTGCCAAGTTGGCAAGGATACAATGCATAAGTGAGTATAAAGAAGATGCCAATGACCCAATTATCTTGTTGATTTGGGTGTTTGGGAAACCTAATGCAAAGTATTTTTATCCTTGGATGTTGATATTTATTAAGATCATCAATTCTATGCAAAAGAAGAAGGTTGATTTGGCTAACCTTATTATTAACACCATCCATGAATAAATTTACAACGTTCTCTCATTCAATAGGTTTTTTATGAATTCATACCTTGTATATTTGCTAGTTTCACAAGCCTCATTCCTAAGATTCACCAATATTAGCTCTTATGAATTGGGAGAAGTTACGGTTTATCAACATTACCCCTAGCTGGAGCAAGAGGCTAGTTTTTTCTATTTTGACGTTGTGAATGATAATTTCATCTATATGATAATTTATGGCTTGGAAGGAGACTTCTCTTGGAGAATCTCCTTGGAAGCAATGATAGTGATTGAGGAAATTGGGTACTGATTCATCTAGTACAAAACATTTACCTACATCAGAGTGGTAGGTTTTTACAAGATACCATACAAGCTTACCAAGTATCCATCAGATAAGTTGCTTGTACTAGAGCTTTACAGACAAATCATTGAACTGTAAAAACTAATTCTAGGAAACCATAATCATGAATATGGTTTTCCAGTTCAACTAGGAGTGTATTCTTGTGTGAATACATAGAATACTAAAAATGAAGACCTTGATATGGATAGGTACAATTATGATTTGTACAATGATGCTCAGGGGATATTTTACCCTATTTAGAAATATCAGAAAAGTAATGAGAGAATACTTCATCCATGAGCCCAAATTTGAAGATCATTGGGTTAATTGTGAGGGATAATTTAAAGTCAAATTGAGAGATTATTGTCAATTGACAATATTTTTAATGTGATATTTTTATAAAGGTTAGGATTCTCAAAGAACAAGTAGAAGACATAAAGGCTTTAGATCCAACCTATGCTTCCTAGAGGATCTCTCATGTTTCTATTTTTAATATGGATTATTCAATCAAAGAAAACAATAATATTAAAGATAGGACTCAATAGGTGGTGGCATGGTCTCAATGCTAGTTAGTCGCACCTTTTACAATGGCTAAATCACCAAAGAAGCCAAAATATGTTTAAAATAATAAGGGAGATGCTTCAGCTAAATGAACTATGAATAAAGAACATGAGAAACCTTATTTTGTTGCCCATACAACCAAAAATAGACACAAGGGCGAGCCTAATAAAGAAACAATGAAGAAAAGGAATGGAAAAGGGCCCATCAACATTGCTTTCGAGGAAGAGGGGTAGCCAAAGGGTGAACAATTATATCAGAGAAGGAGAACGAGGGTGGTAACTGAAGAAAGAGTAGCCTGGTAGGAAAGTAAAGAGGCCTACTACTCTACCCCTCCTCATGAGTCACCACTACCAAGTCCTCCTCCATTACCAGATAGAAGAGCACTTGTACAACCACCTCAACCTCCATTGCCAACTACTACCCTCCCAACTAGTGAATTACCTCAGAAAGGAGAAATTTTTACTAAGGATGTTGTGAAGGAAGGGGAAGTTGAGAAGGATCCTCCTAGAGAGGAGGAAGTGTAAAAGGAGAAAAATGATGTGTTTCAAAATTTTCCCCTTAATGTAAATGTTGAAGAAGAGTTACAAGAAGTGAAGAAATAAAGACCTCACATAGATGAGAAAATTTCTCAACATAAGGCATTGAAACAAAATGAGGTTGAAACAGAGGCCAACAAAGAAGATAAAGTTGCTAAAGAGAGGCCTAAAAGTGAGGAAGTACACCAAGAAAAGGTTGAAGAAGAGGAAAAGAAAACTCAAGAAGAACCAAAGGTAAACATTGATACTTCCTAGGATACAAGGATAGTCTTGACTCCTCCAAGAGACACATATACTGCAATACTTATGTGGTTAAACAAAACCATCAAGAAACTAAAGAGGACTTATGTAGAAAATATAGAAGAAAGCTTAATAGTGCTATCAAAGGCCTTCAAATCCCCTATAATAAGAAGGAAGAAGGCTCAAAGGATTTATACCATCTCAATGGATGAACAAGGAAACAAAATAGCTAAGATAACAGTCCCTTTGGTAGACAAGATGGAATATGAGATGACACCTAATGATTATCAAATCCATCAGGTGGATTTGGGGGTACAAACAAGGGATGGTGAATAGTAGTAATTATAGATGTCAGTATCTAACATCTTGAGAATGATGCAAAAGGATGAGAAAAAAAAAATAGCTTAAATCTCAAGTCAAATAGTTAACAACTTGCATAAGTAATCTCATCGATCTCGTAAATGATAAAGATCACAAGTATTCTCTTCTAGCTACATTGAAGGGTGAGATTAGGCCCTCAGAACCTAACAGATGGCTCCCAATTTTGCAACAGAGAAAGGATAATTTCTTGGAGTTGGTAGAGACTATTTTGAAGTAACTAGTAAAAACCTAACATACCATTAGTGATGAAGATATCCATGCCCAACAAATTACTTTAAACATTGACAAAGAATTATTGGTATGGGAGGAATATATAATAATCCTCCACAAATGAATGAAACTAAAGAAAAAGAATTGATTAAAGATGCAATAATTCAAGATGGAGAATAGGAACCAATTCCTATTTGGATAAGGGTAGCGAAACTCCTAGCTAAGACTTTGAATAAATGCGAGATAAAATTGAATAATGACAAGAATCAAACAAAAATAATAATGAATGACATATAGAAATCTATTGAGGACCTAGGATAGACATTTTGGAATAGTCATGTGCTAGTAAGAGAACCAGAAAAGATGATAAAAGAATTGCAGAGCTTGATGCATGGTCAGGTCACCCAAGAGGGTATTGACAACATGGTTAATAACAAGGTAAGACTCCAATCTCTTTAAGAAGAGTTGGAATCTTTTTCCAAGATACAACAACAAATGGAAAAAACCACCTTTGATCAAAAGATCAAAATTCAATTTACCAAGGTCCATCTATGGAGAAGATGAATGAATTAGTGCCAATGTGGACTACATATTTTGATAAATAACTAAAGAAAAAGTGGAGGTAGGTGCTTGTGTTGGACCAGATGTTTTGGAGATGTTTTTGTAGTTATTGTTGAAAATGATGCATTTTCTCCCAATTCAATGCCCATGTCAAAAGACACCAAGATTTGTGTGATACATATAAGGAAGATTTAAGCATATCTAATGCACCAAAGTGAAGGGGCATTTGAATTTTGAAGTTGCTCGTTGATTCTTGATCACTTTAGTTTAAGTTCAAGTTAACTATTATGCTTTCTTTAAAATTAGCGAAAGAATCAACTATAACTAGTGTGCTGTAATGATGGAAAAAGTACTTCCTAACATGGCCTTGATTTAGTGTTGTAATATTTCTAACATATTCACAATAGGTCTTGGGCCCTTGTGAACTAAATGAGCTTATTGGTTCCTTATTTGGAGTGTTGTAAGACACTTTAACACTTTTGTAGAGTTTTATTAAATAATTGGGCTTCTTTATGCTTTAATTGGACTTGTTTTTCATCCACAAGCCTCATTTAATGCATCTTTTTGAGGATAATCCTGACACAAATCAACATGCAATCATAATTCAAGTGTTTTTAGGTTGTGTAGCCCAGATTTAGTTATTTGGGACTCATACACCACCTTGGTAATATGAGTTCCACCTAGGGTATTTGGGTCCTGATCTAGATTTTCCACCTGTAGACAAATATTTTGGCACCGCAAGGCTCTCTAACACTTCTAGGGTTTTTCACCTAAAAGGAGAGAGGTATGCAAAAAATTGCAATGTCCTCACTCAAGACTAATGTAAATATGTATGAAATATTCCTAAATGTAATGTCCTAAATGCAATAAACTGATGAAACATATTGATTATTAATGCAAAACTGATAAAATGCAAGATGTTTGAAAACACAATGTGATATGTAAAGTGACCTAGAATGCAAACAAACTATAACAGGACTTAATGAGACTGGAAAGGCACACCTGCAAACTGGAATGTGATGCAAAGAGGTTCTAGAATCCTATAGAATCAACTATTCAAGCCAACTGGGACACTTACACCAAGCTGGGCGACTTAGTCTTGTTTTGGGGGAATTTTGTCAGAACAAGTTTTAGCCAAAAGGGTATCTAGAACTACAAAAAACACTTTTCAGGCCTAATGGTGAGACTAATTTTCCAAATATGGAGACTTAGTCCACTTTTGAATCTCAAGAAATTTGGGACAAGAATCTGTAGTCTTCAATATGTACTTTTATTTTTGAAAGTTTTTGGATCCGAATTTGCAGAATCTAGTTTGTAGGTGATCTCCAAGATTCTTTTAGGGTTTTGTTGACTTTGAATGACTTTTATTGATTGATGAAACCTTTTAACACCTTTCTCTTTGACAAATATGCATACAAGACCTACAAAACACACATGCAAGGAGGGGAAAAATTGTTAACAATTAGTGAATAGGGGTTTGCCTTCTTCAAACCCCGATTTGGTAATTAAACCCTTGAAAATGAAATGAAATGGAAACATAATGATTATTGAACAACATGCAATGATAAAACTCAACAAACCCTTGAAGTAGAAATCTAAAGATATGCAAGTAGATGCTCCAACGGATGTATGCTCAAGAATGCCTAGAATGCTTGATGATTGCTTGAATAATTAGGTGAATGAATTATGAGATTAGAAGATGAAAAATGAGGGGAAAACCATATATTTATAAATGATTATACAAAACTTCGCAAAAATACCACATCACAGGCAAACCTCAAGGTCTAGAAAATAATATCTTGCCAAAATTTTGAAATAATTTTGATTTGTGTGCTAAGTGGGACTAAGTCGCCCCTAGTGGCAACTTGGTCCCATGAGGGAAATTTTAATGGGTGTCAAGAATTAAATTTTATTACATGATGTTTAATGGGACTATTCTTTGAAACACACTTAAGTAAGGCCTATAAATGTATTAAGGGGTCATTTAAACATGAGAAATTATCAAATTATTGATGACAAGCCTAGAAAAGCATGAAATTTTGTTACAAAACTTGACAACACTTTGAAATAAGGCTTGGTAAGTGATAAAAATAGGTTATTTAGATGAATTATATTAATAAGGTCTTAGAAAAGTGTGAAAGTGGGTTACAACACTTCACAACACTTTTACAAGGCATCATAAAGTTCTTAATGATTCACAAGGACCAAAGACCTAATGTGAATGTGTTGACCACATTACAAGCCAAAATCAAGCCAAAGTCACAAGGAGGGCCTAAACAGGAAGAAAAAGTAGAAGGGTTACTTTTTCTGTGTGCACATTCAACACCCTCTTTAGTGAGAGGATTAACCTGCTTCAAAATCACACTAAAGTAGACCCACACGCAATAAAGAGGGGTTCCATTTAAATAATTCTAGCAAGATGATACAACAATGATCAAGAGGGATGATCAAGCCCCAAGGATGAAGATCTCATGGTAAACTATTTAACATAAGCACAAAGGAACACACATGAAAATGATGATGAAAAAGAGAAAAGAAAAGAGAGAGAGAGAATCATATCAAGCTTCTATCATTTTTCCATCCCAATGTGGATCAGATCTAGGCTATTTATCTAGAAAATAAAATGCATACTCACTATGAAGCAACATAACTCATGGTTGTATGTCAGGTGAGAAGGCCTAAAAGGTGAAAAACATACACTCATGGATGGTATGCACTCACACACACATAGGTGGCTATGGGAAAGTCATTCCTCTGAATGGGCTTTGTGCTCAACCATACCAGAGTCATACCTCCTGATAACTTTAATAAGGTGCCACAAAAGAAAATGAATTTTTGAGCATCATGAGACAAGCAAAACTTTGTATGGTTGGAGATCATGAACAAAAGAAATGGCACCATAGACATGCAATATGTTGTTGGATGTTGCTAATATGTGGTTGCCATTGATGTTAACACTATTGACACTATTGGCATTAGAGGTTGTATCTATCGAGGATTATGAGAAAATTGTAATAAAGTAAGTTGCAGGTTGTCAATGGTGCAATGAAGTTCAATATGGCTAACATACTGATGGCTAGCTCAGTATATTGATGTTCATAGGTTGTGGTTGTGGATTAAATGGTTTATTTTTTATTATATCTAGTTTATCCAAGTTAAGTCTCGGGGATCTGCATTAAGATTTGATCGAGTTATGAGTATCTATGTTTTGACATTTTTTTGTTGCTTCAGTTGGTGTTCCTGAAAGAAGATAATGTGATGATGATGTGATTTTGGTAATGTGAAGTGTTGTGGATTCTTCTCTAGTGATTCATCATGCCTATGGATGTTTCTAGATCATTATCTATTTGTGTTGTATGTTCACATTTATCGGTGTGCTCGCGATTGAATATTTTCTTTTGTGTATTCATGTTTGTCATGTTCTTGGCTGACGGGGTGTTTCCAGCATGTTGTGGATCTTTGAGGAATAATTATTTAAGATGTTTCATGTTTGAGGATATTATTTTGGATCTTCACTATGTTGTGGCCAATGTTGGTCGACCCACATTGATAATTATTCATGTTTTGGGCCGACAGTTTGTATTCATTTTATATTTTATTGAAGTCAACATGTAGATGGTGTTATTTTTGGTTGTGGATATATATGACCAATTGTTTTATCATTTGAATGTCATGGTGAAGTGAAGTGTGTGAGTCATGTGTACAAATAATTTTCTAATCATTTGAAGTTAGAAGTTAAGTGTGAAGAAGAGTGAGCAGAGTTTATGTGCTTAACCAGAACTGTGATCAGGCATGAGCAGATGCTATTTTATTAGTTCAAAATCTTGTGGATGTAATATGAATCTTTCTATAAGATAGTGTTTCTTCCATGGGCAGTAAGCCTTGTTGTATTTGAGCAGTGAGCTCTAGGCAGTGTGCCTGAATGCATGTGCATTCCCCAATTATTCTTTTATACTTTTAATAGGGGATAATATTGTGGACTAACCTCCACCATGGTTTTTCTCCTAACATGGTTTCCACATAAAAAATCCTGATGTTATTTGTTTTTTTGATGTGGTAATGATTTATGCTTTCATGGATATTAATCAAATCCGAGAAAAAGTTTAATAAGTTTAAATTTATGTGACAACTGATTCACCCCCTCTCAATTGTTTTTCCTTGTGTTTCCAACAATTTGTATAAGAGCAGGTTCCTTGGATGAAGTTTAATAGCTTGAGGTGATTTGGGATGGCGACATATAAGAAGGATAGTCAGAGATTTGATGAAAAATTTATTGTTTGTGCAAGACTCAAAGGGATTCTCATCTAAGATGCATTGGTGAACCTTATTGGAACATTATAAAGAATAGGTATATCATCCCACAAAATGGTCCTTCTACTGCAGGTGAGATTAAATATGTCGAGTACAATATTAGGGCTAAGGAAGCATTTTTTAGTGTTTTGACTGATTCCAAGATGACTAATGTAATGGATTTGAAGACTGATTATGAGATTTGGAAAAAGTTGGAAAATTTGTATGAAGGTGATGCCCATGTGAAGATTGCTAAGCTGCAAAGTCTAAAAGGGAAATATAAAACATTGAAATGGGTGAAGGTGAGAACATCACTTCCTTTATGCAAAGATTGAATGAACTTGTGTGTAATATCAGATGTGTTGGTGGAACATTGGATGAATCAGAGATTGTTGCTAAAGTGCTCAAATCCTTTCCTACTGCATACAAACACAAAGTTGTCGCTATTGACGAGATCCAAACTGTGATAAATGTAACTAGAGACATGTTGATTGGTAAGCTTGTTGCTTTTGAGTTAAGTGAGTTTGGTGATTCTCTTCCTAAGATAGAATCTACATTCAAAACTAGTACATCTAGAAAATATAGCAAACATATGATCTGGGAGAAAGTTCTTCTAGAAACTTGTCCAGGTATGGGCAAGAAATGAGAGAGATTGAAGAAGAGAGAAAGCTATATGAGCTTGAAGCACTTCTTGTCAAGAGGGTACCCAGAGGAGAAGGTAAGTATAAAGGGAAATTTCCTCTTAAATGTTTTTCTTGCAATAAGATAGGTCATTTTGCCTCAAGGTGTCCAGAAAGAGTTCCTAAGCCAAGATCTAACAAGCCTAGATTCCAAAGAAAGTGTTATTTCATATGTTGTTGGTGAAGGTTTGATAGATGATGAATCTAATGAAGGGAATGCAAGTGAATATGAATTTATATTTATTGCCATAAAGGAAAATGATCTGGTACCTATTGAATCTACTAGTTGCATGAATGCAAAGAAAGCTCTCGAAGCCAGAATTGAAGAAAATGATGAATGGGTGATTGATAGTGGATGCTCTCATCACATGTGACAAGTGATAAAAAGTAAATTTGTGAGTCTTGAAAAGTATGATGGTGGTGTTGTAAGATCTAGTGATGATAAAGCTAGTGTAATTCATGGTAGAGGATCCATTTCTCTTGATAGTAAGAATAATAATGATGATGTTATGTATGTGGAAGGTTTGAAGCATAATCTTTTAAGTGCTGGATAGATGGTTGACAAGGGATACAATCTTCAATTCAAGGATGGAAAATGTACAAATTTGGGGAGTTCTAAATATATGCGATTGCATTAGGTACCAAAAACAAGGTAATATCTTTCACCTGAGTGCTGCTAGTAAAAGTTGTCTAATTGCTCAAGTTGATGAAAGTTGGTTGTGGCATAAGATATTGTGTCATGTAAACTTTGAAAATATTATCAAGGTAAGTTCTTCTTAGGTTGTGAGAGATCTTCCCAAGTTGGTAAAGCCTACTAATACCATATGCAAGGAATGCCAGTTAGGGAAGCAAACTAGAGTTTCATTTTAGAGGAAACAACATTGTTCAAATGAAGTTTTGGAGCTTGTGCATACTGACTTGTGTGGTGCTTCTAGAGTCAAAAGTTTACAAGGAGACACGTATTTCATGTTACTCATTGATGATTATTCTAAATTCATGTGGGTTGATTTCTTAAGGGAAAATTTTGAAGCTCTAGAGAAATTCAAGATTTTTAAGGCTAAGGTTGAGACAAAGACAGTTTTGAAGATTAAATGTTTGAGATCAGATCTAGAGGTGGTGAATTCATTTATGGTGAGTTTAATTCCTTTTGGTAAGAGTATGGGATAAAGAGACAATTATCTTCCCCATGGACCCCTAAACAAAATGGAGTTGTGGAAAGGAAGAGCAGGATAGTTCTAGATGCTGCTAGGACTATGATGCTAGAAGAAAATGTCCCACATATCTACTGGAGATAAGCTATGAGAATTGTTGTTTACACTCTCATTCGAGTATATATCAAAAGTGATATCAGTAAGACCCCTTATGAGCTATGGTTTGGTCATAAGCCTACTATTAGATACTTCAAATTTTTTGGGAGTAAATGCTATATCAAAAGAGATGAAGATCTAGGAAAGTTTGATGCTAGGAGTGATGAAGGAATCTTTCTTGGTTACTCTACTAAAAGTAAAGCCTACTGGTGTTTCAATAAGAGATTGAGGAAAGTAGTTGAAAGTGATAATGTCAAGGTTGATGAAGACATAGTTAGACCATCCAGAACCTGTGGATATGATTCAGATGATCAAAATGTCAGTTCAATTCAGATGCAGAATCAAGTGCATATCATTCTAAGATGAATCAGGAAAGCCAAGAGGAAGGAACTAGTGAAAGTGTAGAAGTGAGATCAAAAGATCCTGAAGTTTAAGAATGTCTTAAGACTCCAATGTATGTAAGACTGAATCATTCAGAAGATCAGATTATAGGTGATAATAACAAAGGTGTTCAAACTAGGAGAAGAATTGCAAAAGAATACTGTTTGATTTGAAAGACTGAGCCTAATAGTGTCAATGAAGCATGCAAAGATGAACATTGGATGGAAGCAATGAAAGAAGAGCTATTGCAAATTGAGAATAATTATACATGGATTCTTGTTCCTAGACCTAAGGACAAAAATGTAATTGGAACTAAATGGGTCTTTTGGAACAAATTGAATGAGCAAGGTGAAGTTGTTAGAAACAAAGCAAGACTGGTGTGTAAAGGACATTCACAAATGGAAGGAAGTGAATTTGAAGAAAAAATTTCCCCTATTGCTAGGATTGAAGCTATGAGATTATTTCTTACTTATGTTTCTTACAAAAACTTCAAGGTTTATCAGATGGATGTCAAGTCAACATTTCTAAATGGTGAACTGGAAGAAGTGTATATTGAGCAACCTGATGGATTTCAATTGAATGATCAAGGAGATATGGTTTTTCAGTTAAATAAAGCATTGTATGGACTTAAGCAAGCCCCAAGAGCATGGTATGCCAGATTGGACAAGTATTTGTTGATACTTGGATTTAATAAATGTATTGCTGATAGTATTTTTTATTTCAAGATTGATCATGATAAACATTTGATTGTTGAACTCTTTATTGATGATATGATTTTTGAATTAATAAAGGTATCGTTGATAGCATGAAGTTTGTTGATGGGATGCAAAGTGAGTTTGAGATGTCTATGATTGGAGAAATGAAATTCTTTTTTGGATTGAAAATTACTCAGCTAGACAAAGGGATCTATATATCTCAGTCCAAGTATGTGAAAGAATTGATAAAAAAGTTTGGTATGGAAGATTGAAAGCCAATTTGTATACCTGTGGTGATTAGATGTAAGTTGACCCAAGATGATGATTCTCCTAAAGAAAATCATACTAGATACAGATCCACGATTGGTGGATTTCTTTATTTGACTCAAAATAGACCTGATATCATGAATGTCATATGCAATATTGTTGTAAGATTTCAAGTTGATCCTTAGGAATCCCATGTGACTGCTGTGAAGAGTATTTTCAAATAATTGAAGGGGATAGTTGATTTTGGCCTATGGTATCCGAAAGAAGATGACTTTACTTTGAGTTTTTTTACTGATGCTGATTGGGTAGGAGATGTGGATGATAGAAAGAGTACCAGTGGTGGTGCATTTTCCTTTGGAAAGAAGCTAATTTCATGTTCAAGTAAGAAGAAAAATGCCATTTCTTTATCTACTGCAAATGAAAAATACATTGTTGATGTTAACAATTGTTACACTCAAGTATTGTGGATGAATTAGATGTTGAAAGATATCAGAGTTGTGTATGATGAACCTATTGATATATTCTGTGATAATTCAAGTGCAATTAAAATTTCTAAGAATCTGGTGCTACATTCAAAAAGCAATTATATATCTATCAAGTTTCAATTTTTGAGAGAGGAGGTGAGTGAAAAGGAAGTTAGATTGGAGTATGTGCCCATGAAGGAACAAATTGTAGATATATTTACTAAGCTTTTGCCTAAGGATAATTTTGAGTATCTCAGAGGGAAGCTATGGGTGATTACCCCTCCTAATCAGAACTAAGATGCATTGACTTGCATTAGTCTGTGCATTTCATAGTCATATCTTGATCCAGATTGATGTTGTGGTGGTTGATACTCAGGGGGAGTAGTCAGATGTTTAGAAATGTGGTTCAAAGCTTGTGTGGAGAAAGATACACATTATCTTTGTCATTTATGTCAAAGGGGGAGAAGATTCATGTGAATTATCTAAGGAGAAGAGTCAAAACCTAAGGGGGAGAAAGTGCTTATAAAAAGTTGCGTTGATGGTGTTTCTCACATCATGTGTTCCCATCAATTCCAAAGGCGGAGATTTTTGGGTGTTGTTGATATGTGTTTTTCATTGATGTCAACACTATTGACACTATTGGCATTAGAGGTTGTATATGTTGAGGATATTGAGAAAATTGTAATAAAGTAAGTTACAGGTTGTCGGTGGTGCAGTGAAGTTCAGTATGGCCAACATACCGATCATGGTTAGCTTAGTATGTTGATGATCAGAGGTTGTGGATTAAAGGGTTTCTTGTCAAGTATATCTAGTTTATCCATGTTAATTCTTAGAGATCCGCATGAAGATTTTATCGAGTTATGAGTATCTATGTTCTAACAATTTTTTTGTTGCTTCAGTTGGTGTTCCTGAAAGAAGATGATGTGATTCTGGTAATGTGAAGTGTTGTGGATGTTTCTCTATTAATTCACGATGATTATGGATGTTTCTAGATCATGTAATATCTGTGTTGTACATCAACATTGATCGGTGTGCTCGCGACTGAAGATTTTCTTTTGTGTTTTCATGTTTTTCATGTTCTTGGCTGACAGGGTGTTTGTAGCATGTTGTGGATCTTTGAGGAATAATTATTGAAGATGTTTCATATTCGAGGATATTATTTTGGGTCTTCACTATGTTGTGGCTGATGTTGGTTGATTCACATTTATAATTATTCATGTTTTGGGATGACAATTTGTATTCATTTTATATTTTATTAAAGCTGACATGTAGATGATGTTATTTTTGGTTGCGGATATATATGAGTGATTGTTTTATCATTTGAATGTGATGGTGAAGTGAAGTGTGTGATTCCTATGTGGGAGTAATTTTATAATCATTCGAAGGAAGAAGTTAAGTGTGAAGAAGAGTGAGCAGAGTTTATGTGCTTAACTGAAACTATAATCTAGAATGAGTAGATGTTATTTTCTCATTTCAAAAGCTTGTGGATGTAATCTGAATCTTTTTGTAAGATGGTGTGTCTTCCTTGGGCAGTAACCATTATTTTATTTGAGTAGTGAGATCTAGGTAGTGTTCTTGAATGCACGTGCATTCCCCATTTATTCCTTTATACTTTTAATAGGGTATAATCTTGTGGACTAACCTCCAGCATGGTTTTTCCCCTAATAGGGTTTCCATGTAAAGAATATTAGTGTTATGTGTGTTTTTGATGTGGTAATGATTTATGCTTTCATAGTTATTAATCATATCTAGGAACAAGTTTAATAAGTTTAAATTTATGTGACAGTTAATTCACCCCGCTCTCAATTGTCTGTTGGTATGTTTCCAATCTAGATGTGTTATGCAAGGTGGCCATATAACAAATACAAAATGCAACATGCAAAAGATGTTCAAAGGAGTCTTTCTTAGTTCATGTGAGGACTTTAACTTAGGGAACATTGTGTCTAATGTATCCAAGAGAGGATCGATCAAAGAATAAAAGATTCACAACTTAGGGGATGTAGTGTGTCACATCAGGACACTAAGAGGAATGTAATATGCTAAGATAGATCATGCTCATGAACGACATCACACCTAATGTCATCCACAAAGAGAAAAATGCATCGTATGAAGTAACAAGGTTGCACTAAGAACCAAGAAAATAAAGATAAAAAAGAATAATCCCAATGTATGCCCTCACTTTAAAGGAATTGCTACAGCAAATGATAAATGCAAAAAAAAAGGAAGAAATGAGATCCAACTTGGAAATTCCTTATGCCAATTCATATGTTTCTGAGTAAGGCTACGTCATGTGGAGGAAAGGAAAAGGAAATGAAGGGGTTACCCCCAAAAAGAGAAAACTAAACACATAAGGGATATATGGATTTGGGGTCAGTATGTTATTTGCTACAATGTTGTGTAGAGAGCTCAGAACTCTCATCATCCCCCAAATAAATGGAACTAGAAGAATGACACGAAGAGAGTGAACACAGACAAAATGAAAGAACCTTTTGGTTCAACATGGAAGAGACATAGGGTGTCTCGATGCCTTCCATTATACCCAAAAGGAAACACAATCCAAATGAGAAAAAGAAAAGGAAAAAGAAAAATGAAAAGCTTTTGGGTCAACATGAGAGAGACATGGAATGTCTCAATGCCTTGCATCATCCCCAAAAGGAAAAGAAAAAGGCCTTTTGGGTCAACATGAAAGAGACATGGAATGTCTCAATGCCTTGTGTCATCCCTAAAAGGAAAACACAAGAAAAGACAAAAATAAATGGCAAAGAAAAAGGAATTTTGGGTCAACATGAAAGAGACATGGAATGTCTCAATTCCTTGTGTCATCCTGAAAAGGAAAACACAAGAAAAAGATGAAAAGAAAAGGAAAAGAAAAAAAATCCTTTTGGGTCAATATGAAAGATACATGGAATGTCTCAATTCCTTGTGTCATCCCCAAAAGGAAAACATAAGAAAAAGACAAAAGGAAAAAGGAAAAAGTGATGTATGACATAGAGAAGACTGAAGGTACAAATAGAGGAATGACACAAAGAGAGAGAACATCAAATATAACATCATGGGGGATCACATTATGCACATGCAAACACCCAAAAGAAAAAGAAAGAGAAAGTGCAAAAGACTAGTAAGGAAAATGTGAGTCAACCGTCAAACAAGTCATCCACCTCCCAATCATGTTTGTGATATGTTGAGGGTGGGGAACTAGCCAAAGGGACAAGAGAAAGTGTCAAACTAGGGGAAGCACCAGGTTTAATGCTCTTGATAGGAGATTTGTCATTTAAGCTCATGGAAGAGCCTTCAAACAATGTGTTCAAATCATTATGCACCTCTTTGTCAATTTTAGCGATCTCATCATCGTCATCCATATTAATCACAATGGGAGGATGAATGAAAATTTCCAACGAAGAGTGTTCCTCATGTTGTTATTGTTAAATTCGCTCATTTTTTTGTGGTTGGGGAGGAGATTCATCATGCATTGCTTCTATCAAGTGTGGATTGTGATTTTCTTTGTTTTCTTCTTCATGTAACTTGTGAGCAAGGGCATGATGTCTATGCCTACGATCTCTAGCTCCTCTATTCCTTTTGGTTTTGTTGTCAAGTTGTGTTTGTGAAGGAGTAGGTTGATCAACCATAGGATGATTTTCTTCCTGAAGGGGAGGAATGAAAGAAACCATGGAAGGTTGTTCATCCACTTTATCCTTTGCTTTGTAAACTTGTTTTATTCAAGGCATGAAAGAGTTGTTTTCATTATCTTGTGGTCGTTTAGACAATGTTAGGGAAGTTTCTGGTGTTGGTTGAGTTTGGTTGGTAGGTTCTTGTTCAGGTTGAAGCATGGTTTCATATAGGATAGGATTGTTAGAAGTGGAATGGGACATGTTGCGGAGAAACAATTATGCTATTTTCTTTTCCTTAAATTTTTGATAAGCAATGAAAAATAAGTATTGTCGAGGTGTTATAGGTTCCATGGACTCTAGAAAAAATGCTTCTAAGGAAAAGTTTCCTTTGGAAGATAAGGGGTTAAAGCCGCTATGGTGAATAGTGAATATTTGATTTTCAAGTGGAAAATTGAAACATTTGTGTATAACTGAAGGGGCAACTTTCATTTAATGAAGCCATGGATGGCCTAGCCATAAATGAAATTGGTTTGACTGCGGGATGATGGGGAATGTGACATCCAATGTTTTTGGTCCTATTTATAATGGAAGGATGATTGATCCTATTGTAGGGAAAGAAAAACCATTGTGTGTTTTGATCCATTCATTCAGTTTATCATAATCATCTTGATAAAGGTCATGTAATACCAAAAATTCCTCGATGATCACGTTCTCTCCATAGGTAGGATCTATTAGTATCCCATTAGTGGGATTTTCATAGATACGACAAGCTATGTAAAGAGGACCATCAGGGATATTTTTAAGTATGTCCTTAGAGGAGAAAGTAATATGAAGATATTTTTTAGGTTGGCCCTGATGAGGGATAACATCTATTGCACATACCATTTCATCCATAGGATTAACATGGGTAGTATGTGGAATGGGATCAGGATGTTCATCATCTGTATCAACATTCATCACATCATTCTTTGTAATTTCACTAGCTTTGACAAATGAAACATTATGTTTAAGCAGTGGATCAGTGAAAATTTGCAAATTTTGATTTGGAGGGGCAATAGATAGTTTATTACCTTGATCAATAACACCTGCAATGGATAGACGACCAAAATCAATGAGGTCTTGCACGTGATATTTAAGACAGTTACAATGTTTCGTGTCATGTCCATTTTGTCTATGATAATGGAAATAAGATGTCCATTTTGTCTATGATAATGGAAATAAGAATTCGACTTAAAGTTTGGAGGTAAAGGCTTAGTAGGATTGGGTTTTTTGACAGTAGGCAAGGTAATCATTTGTTGTTGTAAAAGTTGGGACATTGTGTTATGAAGGGTATTAGGTAAAGGTGTCAATTGTATAAAGGGCACCATGGTTTTAATAGCTACTACTTGGTTGTTGATGGGTTGAGGTGGTTGTTGAGGGGGGTTGAACTATAAGAACCCTTTGTGTTTCTTTTCAAATGGTTGGGAATTGTTTTGGTTGGCATGTTTAGATTTCTTAGCTCAGGTAGAAGTGTACCTTGTATCTCGACTACTAACCAAATTGTGATAATCACAAAGGGAAGTAGACAAGTACATGAAGGAAGGGAATTTCATCATAGTGAGTTTGTCCTAAATTTTGGTTTGCAAGTTTTTAATAAACATATTTTGAAGATGTGGGTTAGGAATCTTGACATCAAATTGGGAATAAAGCAATTGATAGCATGAGATAAAATCAATTATATTTTCTTCTGCATTTTTCTTGCATCTCATCAAATCAGACAAGGTCTTCTTGGGAGTCATATGCACTTGGAAATGATTGATAAATGCATCAACAAGTTCATTAAATGAATGAATTAAATTGTTCGGTAAAGATGAGAACCATTCCAAGGCAGTGTCTTTTAAAGTCTTAGGAAACAGTTTCCCTAACAATTTATCATCAAGGAGAAAGTCACTACATAAGGTGGTGTAGGAATTAACATGGTTAGAAGGATCTCCCTTCCCTCCATATTTCTCAAATCTAGGCATCTCTACTCCTTGAGGCATTAGTGTTCACAATATTTCCAAAGACAATGGGTTGCTTCAAACATAATAGGTGGGTGGTCCATTCTGATTTTGGTTTATGGTGGATTTTTTTTTTTAATGGAAGAAATAGTTTGGAAGAGTTGTATTATGAGAGGGTCATTGTAAATGGTATGAGGTGGAAATGAAAGTGGTGATGGAGTGTATGTAGTGGTAGGGAAAGTTAATGGAATTATTATAGATGGTATTGTAGAAGAGGATAGAACATGTGATGCCACATAGGAATTAGGGATGCTAGCAAGAATAGTCAAGGAAGGAATCACATTACTAACTTGTTGGAATGTTGTTGTGACATGAGGAGTGGTATAGGTATGTATGGAGGCTATTATTGATGGAGGAGGAGTTTGAGGTCCTTCTTGGCTAACCACAATGTTTTCTAGTTGAGATGTACTAGAGGTGGAAGGAACATATTTTGTATATATCTCAACTATTTTTTTCACATCGTCCAGGCCTTCTTCACTTTCAAGCATGCAATGGATGTTTTCTATGGAAAGAATTGCAGTGGCTGAAATGTTTTCAAGGCTTACTTGATGTTGGAGATGTGTTAAGTCCTCATGAATGTTAATGATTTTTTCTTGCAGGATATGATCATTATGTGTGTCAACTTGCATGTTATTGGAAGACAAAGAGTTGCTAAAGGTAGTATCCATGCCTAGTGTACTCATTTCCATATTAGGAGTGGAATCTTTAGACAACCAAAGATCCAAAATGATTGTGTTATTGTGGGATAACATGAGTCTTGAACTTCTTCTCACTAAGGTATTAGCAATAGGACACCAAACACTCATACAAAGGTCTCTAAATGAGGGGTGAATGAAAATGCAATGTAAACTAATAAGAATGAAATGCTTAATACTAAAATTCTGGAAAAGAAATATGAAATGTAGAAACAACAAATAGAAACTCAAAAATTGCAGATTAAATCCCAAAAAGTACAGTGATAAATATGCAATTGGACTAAGTCACCCAGGGTGGCGAATGAGTCTAGGTAGTGATTTTATTGAAAATTTTCAAAAAAAATTAATTGGATTTTATGCTTTTTAGGTTTTTAGATGCTGATATAATATGAATATGCAGAATTTTGTGAATTTTCAATGAAATGCAATGCAAAAATGCAAGCTATATGAGCTTTTTACTAATTCAGAATTTGAAAACCCTAGGATGCAAAACAATGTCAAACCTAATGTAATGTTGATGTAATTTATTCCTAGGATGTAAATGCACTTGAAATAAAAAGTAAAATTTTCAAGAGTCAGGTTCACCAAAATGTGGACAAAGAATTTGACACCACAAGGCTCTCTAACACTTCTAGGGTTTTTCACCTAAAAGGAGAGACGTATGCCAAAAATTGCAATGTACCCACTCAAGACTAATGCAAATATGGATGAAATATGCCTAAATGAAATTTCCTACATGCAATAAACTAGTGAATATATTGATTATTAATGTAAAACTAATAAAATGCAAGATGTTTGAAAACACAATGTGATATGCAAAGTGACCTATGAATGCAAACAAATTGTAATAGAACTTAATGAGACTAGAGAGGTGCGCCTAGAAACTAGAATGCTATGTAAAGAGGCTCTGGAATCCTACAAAATTCACTGTTGAATCCAACTGGGATATTTACGCCAAGCTGGGTGACTTAGTCCTGTTTCAAGGGAATTCTGCTAGAACAAGTTTTAGCCAAAAGGGTATCCACAACTATAGAAAACACTTTTCAGGCCTGGAAGTGGGATGAATTCACCACAAATGGTGACTTAGTCCACCTATGAATCTTAGGAAATTTAGGACAGTAATCTGTAGTCTTCAATCTATACTTCTATTCTTGATAAGTCTCTGGATCTGAATTTGCATAATCTGGTCTATAGGTGATCTCCAAGCTTCTTTAGGGTTTTGTTGACTTTGAATAAATTTTATGGATTCTTGACACCTTTTAACACATTTATCTTTGAAAAATCTATATACAAGACCTACAAAACACACATGCAAAGAGGGGAAAAGGGTTAACAGTTAGCGAATAGGGGTTTTCCTTGGTCAAACCACGGTTGGGTAATTAAACCCTAGAAAATGAAATGAAATGGAAAGAGAATGATGAATGAGCAACATGGAATGCTACAACCCATTGAGACCTTGAATTAGAAATCCAAAGGCATGCAAGTAGATGCTCTAATGGATGTATGCTCAAGAATGCCTAGAATGCTTGATAATTGCTTGAATAATTAAGTGAATGAATTATGAGATTAGAAGATGAAAAATGAGGGGAAAACCCTATATTTATACATGATTATACAAAATTTTCCAAAAATACCATATCAAAGGCCGACCTCAAGGTCTAGAAAATAATATCTCGCCATAATTTTGATTTTTGTGTCAAGTGGGACTAAGTCGCCCCTAGTGGCGACTTGGTCCCACTAGGGAAATTTTAATGGGTGTTGGGAATTAAAGTGTATTAAATGATGTTTAATGGGATTATTCTCTGAAACACACTTAAGTAGGGAATGTAAGTGTATTAAGGGGCCATTTAAACATAAGAAAAAGGTCAAATTATTGATGACAAGCCTAGAAAAGCATGAAATTTTGTTACAACACTTTACAACACTTTGAAATAAGGCTTGTTAAGTGATAAAAATAGGTTATTTAGATGAATTATATTAATAAGGTCCTAGAAAAGTGTAAAAGTGGGTTACAACACTTCACAACACTTTTACAGGGCATCATAAAGTTCTTAATGATTCACAAGGACCCAAGATTTAATGTGAATGTGTTGACCACATTACAACATTAAATCAAGCCAAAATCACAAGGAGGGCCTAAATAGGAAGAAAAATTAGAA